>JAVYIG010017427.1:0-26286 GCA_035222895.1 Strongylocentrotus droebachiensis
GTCAAAAAACGCGGGCGTGCGCGTACGTCCGCGCGTCAATGCGCGCGCAAAATTTTTAAATGCTCAAAATCGTCTCAAATTTATTTTGCATACGTTTCAGGTCATTTTAAGCATTTTATAAAAAATCGCGCGTAAGAGCATGCGCGCGCGTTTTCGCGCGTAACACCATTAAAAAACATAGAATCGCCATTTTTTTTTCTTTCATGATATTTCTCATATTTTTTCAAGGAATTTGATTCCATGTTTATCTCTTTATGACCATTATTAACAAGATGAGCGTAAATTCAAGATAAATGTCAGTGCGCGCGAGGTCTTTTAATACATAGCATATATGGGCAAAAACATGCCTATACAAAATCCGTTATAGCTCTTTGGAATGTACCGGGATACTCAATTTTTTTTCATATTAAGATAGAGTATGAGTCGGAAATATGATTCCATGTCTCATTTGGCCATTAAGTGTATCGTGACATCATCACAATGGCCTTGGAACTCAAAATACGAATTTGCATATTATGACGTCAGCATATTTATGTAAAATTTATTGTATCTCTGTAATTATTGATCAATTTTCTTTAAAATTTCGATATGTTGTAGCTAAGACAATTCTCTACAAGCGCAGTAATAACCTCTTTTCATTTTGATGACGTCATCATAGTGAAAATTTTGATTAAAGGCCTCATGTAAAAAACTTCATAATTTGCGTGTTATGCCTATAGAAGTTGAATTTAGTTCACGTTATGAATCTACATGATATTGTTTTTTAAGAATTTGTAAGCAGTATGTCGCTTATTTTTGCTCTATTTTGTCTCAAATTTTAGTTGACCAGCCCACCTATACTTGTTCCAAACAAGTATTATATGTCTAGTTTATTATTATTATTAAATATTTTTCTTATTTCTAACCACTTTTTTGTTAGCAAGATAACTTGAAAATGGCTTAATCAAATGCCTTGAAATTTGGCACACATATGTATAGGCATATAAATAAATCAAAATAACGTTTTCAAGCTTGACCTTGACTGATTACGTCATCTAGGCGCCATTTTGTGAATTTTAACTTATGATCATATCTTCATAACGGAAAGTAATTTCTTATTCATAGTTTGCACGATCAAGGTCAATATCGGTCCGATCAATTTCAGGTAAAAAAAAACGCGGGCGTGCGCGTACGTCCGCGCGTCAATGCGCGCGCAAAAATTTAAAATGCTCAAAATCGTCTCAAAATCATTTTGCATACGTTTTAGGCCATTCTAAGCATTTTATAAAAAAACGCCCACACACGCGCATGCGTGCGGCGCGCGCGTTTTCGCGCGTAAAACTATTACACAACATAGAATCGCCATTTTTTTTCTTTCATAATATTCCACATATTTTTACAAACAAATTGATACCATGCTTGTCTCTTTATGACTATTAATAATGGAATGATCGACCGTTTAACATAAATTTCCGTGCGCGCGAGCTTTTGTAATACATAGCATATATGGGCAAAAACATGCCTATACAAGATCCATTGTAGCCCTTTAGGATGCAAGGTAACCCCAATTTTTGGGTCATATTTTGATACAGTATGAATTGGAGATATGATTTCATGTCTCATTTGACCCTCAATGAACTCATTACGTCATCATAATGGCCTCCAAACTCAAAATTTCAATTTGCATATTATGACGTCAGCATATTTACGGAAAATTGATTGTTTCTCTGTAAATATTGATCGATTGTCTTCAAAATTTTGATATGTTTTAGCTGAGACAATTTTCTACGAATAAAATTGGCCCAAATTTTCATTTTGACAAAGGCATCAGGGCGTATTTTCGCGATTAAAAAAGGCATGTCAATTTTTAACATTTTGCGTGTATTCTCTATGGGACATGAGTTTTTCTCAAAACTGGATTCTTTCGCGAGCAATATCTCTGTCGTTTAGCTTTGTTTACGCTGAACTTCAAGTATGTTGTAGCTGAGACAATAAGCTATCTCAAATGTACCCTTTATTTTGTCTCAAATTTTAGTTCGACCAGCCCACCTATACTTGTTCCAAACAAGTATTACAAATCTAGTTTATTTTTCTTATTTCGACCCACTTTTTTGTTAGCATGATAACTTTGTAATGGTTCATTCAAATGCTTTGAAATTTAGCACACATATGTATAGGCATATGGACATAACACAGTAAGGTTTTCAACCTTGACCTTGACTGATGACGTCATCTAGGCGCCATTTTGTGAAATTTTCTGAAAATTTACTCATGATCAAATCTTCATAACCAAAAGGTATTTCTCATTCATATTTATTATGATCAAGGTCAATATCAGTCCAGTCAATTTCAGGTCAAAAAACGCGCGCGTGCGCGTATGTCCGCGCGTCAATACGCGCGCAAAATTTTTAAATGCTCAAAATCGTCTCAAATTTATTTTGCATACGTTTCAGGTCATTTTAAGCATTTTATAAAAAATCGCGCGTACGAGCATGCGCGCGCGTTTTCGCGCGTAACACCATTACAAAACATAGAATCGCCATTTTTTTTTCTTTCATGATATTTCTCATATTTTTTCAAGGAATTTGATTCCATGTTTATCTCTTTATGACCATTATTAACAAGATGAGCGTCAATTCAAGATAAATGTCAGTGCGCGCGAATTCTCTTTTAATACATAGCATATATGGGCAAAAACATGCCTATACAAAATCCGTTATAGCACTTTGGAATGCACCGGGATCCTCAATTTTTTTTCATATTAAGATAGAGTATGAGTTGGAAATATGATTCCATGTCTCATTTGGCCATTAAGTGTATCGTGACATCATCACAATGGCCTTGGAACTCAAAATACGAATTTGCATATTATGACGTCAGCATATTTATGTAAAATTGATTGTATCTCTGTAAATATTGATCAATTTTCTTCAAAATTTCGATATGTTATAGCTAAGACAATTCTCTACAAGCGCAGTAATAACCATTTTTCATTTTGATGACGTCATCATAGTGAAAATTTTGATTAAAGGCCTCATGCCAAAAACTTCATAATTTGCGTGTTATGCCTATAGAAGGTGAATTTAGTTCACGTTATGAATCTACATGATATTGTTTTTTAAGAATTTGTAAGCAGTATGTCGCTTATTTTTGCTCTATTTTGTCTCAAATTTTAGTTGACCAGCCCACCTATACTTGTTCCAAACAAGTATTATATGTCTAGTTTATTTATCAGGTGGGCTGTATCTAATACAGACCACCTTATATTTTTGTTAAAATCGCCTTTATTATTTATTATCAGGTGGGCTGTATCTAATACAGACCACCTTATATTTTTGTTAAAATTGCCTTTATTATTATTATTTATTATTATTTATTTATTTTTCTTATTTTGAACCACTTTTTTGTTAACAATATAACGTTGAAATGGTTCAATCAAATATCTTGAAATTTGGCACACATATGTATAGACATATGGACAAAACAAGGTAAGATTTTTAATCTTGACCTTGACTGATGACGTCATCTAGGCGCCATTTTGTGAATTTTTCTGAAAATCAACTTTTGATCATATCTTCATAACCAAAAGTTATTTCTCATTCATATTTATCATGATCAAGGTCAATATCAGTCCGGTTAATTTCAGGACAAAAAACGCGCGCATGCGCGTACATCCGCGCGTCAGTACGCGCGCAAAAATTTTAAATGCTCAAAATCGTCTCAAATTTATTTTGCACACGTTTCAGGTCATTTTAAGCATTTTATAAAAAATCGCGCGTACGAGCATGCGCGCGCGTTTTCGCGCGTAACACCATTACAAAACATAGAATCGCCATTTTTTTTTCTTTCATGATATTTCTCATATTTTTTCAAGGCATTTGATACCATGTTTACCTCTTTATGACCATTATTAACAAGATGAGCGTAAATTCAAGATAAATGTCAGTGCGCGCGGGCTCTTTTAATACATAGCATATATGGGCAAAAACATGCCTATACAAAATCCGTTATAGCTCTTTGGAATGCACCGGGATCCTCAATTTTTTTTCATATTTAGATAGAGTATGAGTCGGAAATATGATTCCATGTCTCATTTGGCCATTAAGTGTATCGTGACATCATCACAATGGCCTTGGAACTCAAAATACGAATTTGCATATTATGACGTCAGCATATTTATGTAAAATTGATTGTATCTCTGTAAATATTGATCAATTTTCTTCAAAATGTCGATATGTTGTAGCTAAGACAATTCTCTACAAGCGTAGTAATAACCATTGTTCATTTTGATGACGTCATCATAGTGAAAATTTTGATTAAAGGCCTCATGTCAAAAACTTCATAATTTGCGTGTTATGCCTAGAGAAGGTGAATTTAGTTCACGTTATGAATCTACATGATATTGTTTTTTAAGAATTTGTAAGCAGTATGTCGCTTATTTTTGCTCTATTTTGTCTCAAATTTGAGTTGACCAGCCCACCTATACTTGTTCCAAACAAGTATTATATGTCTAGTTTATTTTTCTTATTTCGACCCACTTTTTTGTTAGCAAGATAAGTTGGAAATGGCTCAATCAAATGATTTGATATTTAGCACACATATGTATAGCCATATGGACAAAACAAAGTAAGGTTTTCAACCTTGACCTTGAATGATGACGTCATCTAGGCGCCATTTTGTGAAATTTTCTGAAAATTTACTTATGATCATAATTTCATAACGGTAAGTTATTTCTCATTCATATTTATCATGATCAAGGTCAATATCAGTCCGGTCAATTTCAGGTAAAAAAACGCGCGCATGCGCGTACGTCCGCGCGTCAGTGCGCGCGCAAAATTTTAAAATGCTCAAAATCGTCTCAAATTTATTTTGCATACGTTTCAGGTCATTTTAAGCATTTTATAAAAAATCGCGCGTACGAGCATGCGCGCGCGTTTTCGCGCGTAACACCATTACAAAACATAGAATCGCCCTTTTTTTTCTTTCATGATATTTCTCATATTTTTACAAGGAATTTGATACCATGTTTATCTCTTTATGACCATTATTAACAAGATGAGCGTAAATTCAAGATAAATGTCAGTGCGCGCGAGCTCTTTTAATACATAGCATATATGGGCAAAAACATGCCTATACAAAATCCGTTATAGCTCTTTGGAATGCACCGGAATCCTCAATTTTTTTTCATATTTAGATAGAGTATGAGTCGGAAATATGATTCCATGTCTCATTTGGCCATTAAGTGTATCGTGACATCATCACAATGGCCTTGGAACTCAAAATACGAATTTGCATATTATGACGTCAGCATATTTATGTAAAATTGATTGTATCTCTGTAAATATTGATCAATTTTCTTCAAAATTTCGATATGTTGTAGCTAAGACAATTCTCTACAAGCGCAGTAATAACCATTTTTCATTTTGATGACGTCATCATAGTAAAAATTTTGATTAAAGGCCTCATGTCAAAAACTTCATAATTTGCGTGTTATGCCTATAGAAGGTGAATTTAGTTCACGTTATGAATCTACATGATATTGTCTTTTAAGAATTTGTAAGCAGTATGTCGCTTATTTTTGCTCTATTTTGTCTCAAATGTTAGTTGACCAGCCCACCTATACTTGTTCCAAACAAGTATTATATGTCTAGTTATTTATCAGGTGGGCTGTATAACGTACAGACCACCTTATAATTTCGTTAGAATTGCCTTTATTATTTATTTATCAGGTGGGCTGTATCTAATACAGACCACCTTATATTTTTGTTAAAATCGTCTTTATTTATTTATCAGGTGGGCTGTATTTAATACAGACCACCTTATAATTTTGTTAAAATTGCCTTTATTTATTTATTATTATTTATTTATTTTTCTTATTTCGACCCACTTTTTTGTTAGCAAGATAACTTTGAAATGGTTCAATCAAATAACTTGAAATTTGGCACAAATATGTGTAGGCATATATAGATATCAAAATAACGTTTTCAACCTTGACCTTGACTGATAACGTCATCTAGGCGCCATTTTGTGAATTTTAACTTGTGATCATATCTTCATAATGGAAAGTAATTTTTTTATTCATATTTTGCAAGATCAAGGTCAATATTAGTCCGGTCAATTTCAGGTCAAGAAACGCGCGCGTGCGCGTACGTCCGCGCGTCAATGCGCGCGCAAAATGTTTAAATGCTCAAAATCGTCTCAAATTTATTTTGCATACGTTTCAGGTCATTTTAAGCATTTTATAAAAAATCGCGCGTACGAGCATGCGCGCGCGTTTTCGCGCGTAACACCATTAAAAAACATAGAATCGCCATTTTTTTTTCTTTCATGATATTTCTCATATTTTTTCAAGGAATTTGATTCCATTTTTATCTCTTTATGACCATTATTAACAAGATGAGCGTAAATTCAAGATAAATGTCAGTGCGCGCGAGGTCTTTTAATACATAGCATATATGGGCAAAAACATGCCTATACAAAATCCGTTATAGCTCTTTGGGATGCACCGGGATCCTCAATTTTTTCATATTAAGATAGAGTATGAGTCGGAAATATGATTTCATGTCTCATTTGGCCATTAAGTGTATCGTGACATCATCTTAATGGCCTTGGAACTCAAAATACGAATTTGCATATTATGACGTCAGCATATTTATGTAAAATTGATTGTATCTCTGTAAATATTGATCAATTTTCTTCAAAATTTCGATATGTTGTAGCTAAGACAATTCTCTACAAGCGCAGTAATAACCATTTTTCATTTTGATGACGTCATCAGAGTGAAAATTTTGATTAAAGGCCTCATGTCAGAAATTTCATAATTTGCGTGTTATGACTATAGAAGGTGAATTTCGTTCACGTAATGAATCTACATGATAGTGTTTTTTAAGAATTTTCAAGCAGTATCTCGATTCATTTTGCTCTATTTTGTTTTCAAATTTAAGTTGACCAGCCCACCTATACTTGTTCCAAACAAGTATTATATGTCTAGTTTATCAGGTGGGCTGTATCTAATACAGACCACCTCATAATTTTGTTAAAATTGCCTTTATTTATTATCAGGTGGGCTGTATTTAATACAGACCACCTTATAATTTTGTTAAAATTGCCTTTATTATTATTATTTATTTATTATTTATTTATTTTTCTTATTTCGACCCACTTTTTTGTTAGCAAGATAACTTTGAAATGGTTCAATCAAATAACTTGAAATTTGGCACAAATATGTATAGGCATATATAGATATCAAAATAACGTTTTCAACCTTGACCTTGACTGATTACGTCATCTAGGCGCCATTTTGTGAATTTTAACTTATGATCATATCTTCATAATGGAAAGTAATTTCTTATTCAAATTTTGCAAGATCAAGGTCAATATTAGTCCGGTCAATTTCAGGTCAAGAAACGCGCGCGTGCGCGTACGTCCGCGCGTCAATGCACGCGCAAAATTTTTAAATGCTCAAAATCGTCTCAAATTTATTTTGCATACGTTTCAGGTCATTTTAAGCATTTTATAAAAAATCGCGCGTACGAGCATGCGCGCGCGTTTTCGCGCGTAACACCATTAAAAAACATAGAATCGCCATTTTTTTTTCTTTCATGATATTTCTCATATTTTTTCAAGGAATTTGATTCCATGTTTATCTCTTTATGACCATTATTAACAAGATGAGCGTAAATTCAAGATAAATGTCAGTGCGCGCGAGGTCTTTTAATACATAGCATATATGGGCAAAAACATGCCTATACAAAATCCGTTATAGCTCTTTGGAATGCACCGGGATCCTCAATTTTTTTCATATTAAGATAGAGTAGGCTATGAGTCGGAAATATGATTCCATGTCTCATTTGGCCATTAAGTGTATCGTGACATCATCACAATGGCCTTGGAACTCAAAATACGAATTTGCATATTATGACGTCAGCATATTTATGTAAAATTGATTGTATCTCTGTAAATATTGATCAATTTTCTTCAAAATTTCGATATGTTGTAGCTAAGACAATTCTCTACAAGCGCAGTAATAACCATTTTTCATTTTGATGACGTCATCATAGTGAACATTTTGGTTAAAGGCCTCATGTCAAAAACTTCATAATTTGCGTGTTATGCCTATAGAAGGTGAATTTAGTTCACGTTATGAATCTACATGATATTGTTTTTTAAGAATTTGTAAGCAGTATGTCGCTTATTTTTGCTCTATTTTGTCTCAAATTTAAGTTGACCAGCCCACCTATACTTGTTCCAAACAAGTATTATATGTCTAGTTATTTATTTATTTTTCTTATTTCGACCCACTTTTTTGTTAGCAAGATAACTTTGAAATGGTTCAATCAAATGCTTTGATATTTGATACACATATGTATAGGCATAAAAATAAATCGAAATAACGTTTTCAACCTTGACCTTGACTGATGACGTCATCTAGGCGCCATTTTGTGAAAATTAACTTATGATTATATCTTCATAACCAAAAGTAATTTCTCATTCATATTTATCATGATTAAGGTCAATATCAATCCAGTCAATGTCAGGTCAAAAAAAGCGCGCATGCGCGTACATCCGCGCGTCAATGCGCGCGCAAAAATTTAAAATGCTCAAAATCGTCTCAAATTTATTTTGCATACGTTTCAGGTCATTTTAAGCAGTTTATAAAAAATCGCGCGTACGAGCATGCGCGCGCGTTTTCGCGCGTAACACCATTAAAAAACATAGAATCGCCATTTTTTTTTCTTTCATGATATTTCTCATATTTTTTCAAGGAATTTGATTCCATGTTTATCTCTTTATGACCATTATTAACAAGATGAGCGTAAATTCAAGATAAATGTCAGTGCGCGCGAGGTCTTTTAATACATAGCATATATGGGCAAAAACATGCCTATACAAAATCCGTTATAGCTCTTTGGAATGCACCGGGATCCTCAATTCTTGTTCATATTAAGATAGAGTATGAGTCGGAAATATGATTCCATGTCTCATTTGGCCATTTAGTGTATCGTGACATCATCACAATGGCCTTGGAACTCAAAATACGAATTTGTATATTATGACGTCAGCATATTTATGTAAAATTGATTGTATCTCTGTAAATATTGATCAATTTTCTTCAAAATTTCGATATGTTGTAGCTAAGACAATTCTCTACAAGTACAGTATTAACTATTTTTCATTTTGATGACGTCATCATAGTAAAAATTTTGATTAAAGGCCTCATGTCAAAAACTTCATAATTTGCGTGTTATGCCTATAGAAGGTGAATTTAGTTCACGTTATGAATCTACATGATATTGTTTTTTAAGAATTTGTAAGCAGTATGTCGCTTATTTTTGCTCTATTTTGTCTCAAATGTTAGTTGACCAGCCCACCTATACTTGTTCCAAACAAGTATTATATGTCTAGTTATTTATCAGGTGGGCTGTATAACGTACAGACCACCTTATAATTTCGTTAGAATTGCCTTTATTTATTTATTTATTTATTTATTAAATATTTTTCTTATTTCTAACCACTTTTTTGTTAGCAAGATAACTTAAAAATGCCTCGATCAAATGCCTTGAAATTTGGCACACATATGTAAAGGCATATGTACAAGGCACAATAACGTTTTCAACATTGTCCTTCACTGATGACGTCATCTAGGCGCCATTTTGTAAAATTTTACGAAAATTAACTCATGATCATATCTTCATAACCAAAAGCTATTTCTCTTTCATATTTATCATGATCGAGGTCAATATCCGTCCGGTCAATTTCAGGTCAAATAACGCGCGCGTGCGCGTACGTCCGCGCGTCGATGCGCGCGCAAAATTTGAAAATGCTCAAAATCGTCTTAAAATCATTTTGCATACGTTTTAGGCCATTCTAAGCATTTTATAAAAAATCGCCCACACACACGCGCATGCGCGCGCGGCGCGCGCGTTTTCGCGCGTAAAACTATTACACAACATAGAATCGCCATTTTTTTTCTTTCATAATATTCCACATATTTTTACATACAAATTGATACCATGCTTGTCTCTTTATGACTATTAATAATGGAATGATGGCCCGTTTAACATAAATTTCCGTGCGCGCGAGCTCTTGTAATACATAGCATATATGGGAAAAAACATGCCTATACAAGATCCATTGTAGCCCTTTAGGATGCAAGGTGACCCCAATTTTTGGGTCATATTTTGATACAGTATGAATTGGAGATATGATTTCATGTCTCATTTGAACCTCAATTAACTCATGACGTCATCATAATGGCCTCCAAACTCAAAATTTCAATTTGCATATTATGACGTCAGCATATTTACGGAAAATTGATTGTTTCTCTGTAAATATTGATTGATTGTCTTCAAAATGTTGATATGTTTTAGCTGAGACAATTCTCTATAAATAAAGTTGGCCCAAATTTTCATTTTGACAAAGGCATCAGGGCGTATTTTCGCGATTAAGAAAGGCATGTCAATTTTTCACATTTTGCGTGTATTCTCTATGGGACATGAGTTTTTCTCAAAACTGGATTCTTTCGCGAGCAATATCTCTGTCGTTTAGCTTCGTTTATGCTGAACTTCAAGTATGTTGTAGCTGAGACAATAAGCTATCTCAAATGTACCCTTTATTTTGTCTCAAATTTTAGTTCGACCAGCCCACCTATACTTGTTCCAAACAAGTATTACATATCTAGTTTATTTTTCTTATTTCGACCCACTTTTTTGTGTTCAAGATAATTTGAAAATGGCTCCATCAAATATCTTAAAATTTAAGACACATATGTATAGGCATATTCACAAAGCATAGGAAATTTTTCGACCTTGACCTTGACTGATGACGTCATCTAGGCGCCATTTTGTGAAAAAAATTGAAAATCAACTCATGATCATATCTTCATAACCAGAAGTAATTTCTCATTCATATTTATCAGGATCAAGGTCAATATGTGTCCGGTCGATTTCAGGTAAAAAAACGCGCGCGTGCGCGTACGTCCGCGCGTCAATGCGCGCGCAAATTTTTTAAATGCTCAAAATCGTCTCAAATTTGTTTGGCATACGTTTCAGGTCATTTTAAGCATTTTATAAAAAATCGCGCATACGTGCATGCGCGCGCGTTTTCACGCGTAACACCATTACGACCATTACACAACATAGAATCGCCATTTTGTTCTTGCATGATATTTCACATATTTTTACAAACAAATTGATACCATGTTTATCTCTTTATGACTATTATTAACGGAATGAGCGTCCCCTTAACATAAATGTCCGTGCGCGCGAGCTCTTGTAATACATAACATACATGGGCAAAAACATGCCTATACAAAATCCATTATAGCTCTTTAGGATGCACCTGGACCCCAATTTTGTTTTCATATTCGAAAAGAGTATGAGTTGGAGATATGATTTCATGTCTCATTTGGCCATTAAGTGTATTGTGACATCACCTTAATGGCCTTGGAACACAAAATATGAATTTGCATATTATGACGTCAGCATATTTATGGAAAATTGATTGTATGTCTGTAAAAATTGATCGATTTTCTTCCAAATGTCGATATGTTGAAGTTGAGATAATTCTCTACAAGCTCAATAATAACCATTTTTCATTTTGATGACGTCATCATAGTATGAATTTCGATTAAAGGCCTCATGTCAGAAATTTCATAATATGCGTGTTATGCCCATAAAAGGTGAATTTCGGTCACATAATGAATCTACACGATATTGTTTTTTAAGAATTTTTAAGCAGTATCTCGCTTATTTTTGCTCTATTTTAGTTGCCAGCCCACCTATACTTGTTCCAAACAAGTATTATATGTCTAGTTTATTTATATCTTTTTCTTATTTCTAACCACTTTTTTGTGGACAAGATAACATGAAAATGGCTCAATCAAATGCCTTCAAATTTGGCACACATATGTATAGGCATATGTACAAAGCACAATAACGTTTTCAACATTGACTTTTACTGATGACGTCATCTAGGCGCCATTTTGTAAAAATTTAACGAAAATCAGCTCATGATCATATCTTCATAACCGAAAGCTATTTCTCATTCATATTTATCATGATCAAGGACAATATCCGTCCGGTCAATTTCAGGTCAAAGAACGCGCGCGTGCGCGTACGTCCGCGCGTCAATGCGCGCGCAAAATTTTAAAATTCTCAAAATCGTCTTGAAATCATTTTGCATACGTTTTAGGCCATTCTAAGCATTTTATAAAAAATCGCGCACACGAGCATGCGCGCGCGTTTTCGGGCTTAAAACAATTACACAACATAGAATCGCCATTTTTTTTCTTTCATAATATTTCACATATTTTTACAAACAAATTGATACCATGTTTGTCTCTTTATGACTATTAATAAGGGAATGATCGACCGTTTAACATAAATTTCCGTGCGCGCGAGCTCTTGTAATACATAACATACATGGGCAAAAACATGCCTATACAAAATCCATTATAGCTCTTTAGGATGCACCTGGACCCCAATTTTGTTTTCATATTCGAAAAGAGTATGAGTTGGAGATATGATTTCATGTCTCATTTGGCCATTAAGTGTATTGTGACATCACCTTAATTGCCTTGGAACACAAAATATGAATTTGCATATTATGACGTCAGCATATTTATGGAAAATTGATTGTATCTCTGTAAATATTGATCGATTTTCTTCCAAATTTTGATATGTTTTAGCTGAGACAATTTTCTTCAAATGCGTTTGCTATTATCCTTCATTTTGACAAAGGCATCACGGCGTATTTTTGCGATTAAAGGAGGCATGTCAATTTTTCACATTTTGCGTGTATTCTTTACGGGACATGACTTTTTCTCAAAACTAGATTCTACATTCCCGTCTTTCGCGAGCAATATCTCTGTCGTTTTAGCTTCATTTACGCTGAACTTCGAGTATGTTGTAGCTGAGACAAAAAGCTATCTCAAATGTACCCTTTATTTTGTCTCAATTTTTTTGTTGGACCAGCCCACCTATACTTGTTCCAAACAAGTATTACAAATCTAGTCAGGTGGGCTGTATAACGTACAGACCACCTTATAATTTCGTTAGAATTGCCTTTATTTATTTATTTATTTGTTTATCAGGTGGGCTGTATATCGTACAGACCACCTTATAATTTCGTTAGAATTGCCTTTATTATTTATTTATTCTTTATTTTTCTTATTTCTAACCACTTTTCTGTGGACAAGATAACATGAAAATGGCTCAATCAAATGCCTTCAAATTTGGCACACATATGTATAGGCATATATACAATGCACAATAACGTTTTCAACGTTGACCTTCACTGATGACGTCATCTAGGCGCCATTTTGTAAAATTTTACGAAAATCAACTCATGATCATACCTTCATAACCAAAAAGTATTTCTCATTCATATTTATCAAGATCAAGGTCAATATCCGTCCGGTCAATTTCAGGTCAAAAAACGCGCGCGTGCGCGTACGTCCGCGCGTCAATGCGCGCGCAAAATTTGAAAATGCTCAAAATCGTCTTAAAATCATTTTGCATACGTTTTAGGCCATTCTAAGCATTTTATAAAAAATCGCGCACGAGCGCATGCGCGCGCGTTTTCGCGCGTAAAACAATTACACAACATGGAATCGCCATTTTTCTTTTCTTTCATAATATTCCACATATTTTTTACAAACTAATTGATACCATGTATGCCTCTTTATGACTATTATTAAGGGAATGATTGACCGTTTAACAAAAACTTCCGTGCGTGCGAGCTCTTGTAATACATAGCATATATGGGCAAAAACATGCCTATGCAAAATCCATTGTAGCTCTTTAGGATGCAAGGTGACCCCAAATTGTTTTCATATTTTAATAGAGTATGATTCGGAGATATTTTTTCATATCTCATTTGACCCTCAATTAACTCTTGACGTCATCATAATGGCCTCCGAACTCAAAATTCCAATTTGCATATTATGACGTCAGCATATTTATGGAAAATTGATTGTATCTCTGTAAATATTGATCGATTTTCTTCCAAATTTTGATATGTTCTAGCTGAGACGAATTTCTACAAATGCAGTTTCAATTATTTTTCATTTTGACAAAGGCGTTATGGCGTATTTTTGCGATTAAAGGAGGCATGTCAATGTTTCACATTTTGCGTGTATTCTCTAAGGGAAATGACTTTTTCTCAAAACTCGATTCTACATTCCCGTCTTTCGCGAGCAATATCTACGTCGTTTTAGCTTCGTTTACGCTGAACTTCGAGTATGTTGTAGCTGAGACAATAAGATATCTCAAATGTGCCCTTTATTTTGTCTCGATCTTTTGTTGGATCAGCCCACCTATACTTGTTCCAAACAAGTATTACAAATCTAGTTTATTTTTCTTATTTCTAACCACTTTTTTGTGGACAAGATAACATGAAAATGGCTCAATCAAATGACTTCAAATTTGGCACACATATGTATAGGCATATGTACAAAGCACAATAACGTTTTTAACATTGACCTTTACTGATGACGTCATCTAGGCGCCATTTTGTAAAATTTTACGAAAATCAACTCATGATCATATCTTCATAACCAAAAGCTATTTCTCATTCATATTTATCATGATCAAGGACAATATCCGTCCGGTCAATTTCAATTCAAAGAACACGCGCGTGCGCGTACGTCCGCGCGTCAATTCGCACGCAAAATTTTTAAGTGCTCAAAATCGTCTCAAAATCATTTTGCATACGTTTCAGGCCATTCTGAGCATTTTATAAAAAATTGCGCACACGCGCATGCGCGCGCGTTTTCGCGGGTAAAACTATAACACAGCATAGAATCGCCATATTTTTTGCTTTCATGATATTTCAGATAATTTTACAAACAAATTGATACCATGTTTGTCTCTTTATGACTATTAATAACGGAATGACCGACCGTTTAACATAAATTTCCGTGCGCGCAAGCTCTTGTAATACATAGCATATATGGGCAAAAA
This sequence comes from Strongylocentrotus droebachiensis, assembly GCA_035222895.1. NCBI lineage: Eukaryota > Metazoa > Echinodermata > Echinoidea > Camarodonta > Strongylocentrotidae > Strongylocentrotus > Strongylocentrotus droebachiensis. Next base: position 14,943 of record JAVYIG010017427.1, read on the forward strand.
CATGCCTATACAAAATCCATTGTAGCTCTTTAGGATGGAAGGTGATCGCAATTTTTTGTTCATATTTTGATAGAGTATGAATCGGATATATTGTTTCATGTCTCATTTGACCCTCAATTAACTCATGACGTCATCATAATGGCCTCCAAACTCAAAATTCCAATTTGCATATTATGACGTCAGCCAATTTATGGAAAATTGATTGTATCTCTGTCAATATTGATCGATTTTCTTCCAAATTTTGATATGTTGTAGCTGAGGCAATAAACTATCTACAAATGCAGTTGGTATAATCCTTCATTTTGACAAAGGCATCATGTCATAGTTTTGCGATTAAAGGAGGCATGTCAATTTTTACATTTTGCGTGTATTCTCTATGGGACATGACTTTTTCTCAAAACTAGATTCTACATTCCCGTCTTTCGCGAGCAATATCTACATCGTTTTAGCTGAGTTTACGCCGAACTTCGAGTATGTTGTAGCTGAGACAATAAACTATCTCAAATGTGCCCTTTATTTTGTCTCAATTTTTTGTTAGATCAGCCCACCTATACTTGTTCCAAACAAGTATTACAAATCTAGTCAGGTGGGCTGTATAACGTACAGACCACCTTATAATTTCGTTAGAATTGCCTTTATTATTTATTATTCTTTATTTTTCTTATTTCTAACCACTTTTTTGTGGACAAGATTACGTGAATATGGCTCAATCAAATGCCTTGAAATTTGGCACACATAGGTATAGGCATATGTACAAGGCACAAAAATGTTTTCAACCTTGACCTTTACTGATGACGTCATCTAGGCGCCATTTTGTAAAATTTTAGGAAAAACAACTCATGATCATATCTTCATAACCAAAAGCTATTTCTCATTCATATTTATCACGATCAAGGTCAATATCCGTCTGGTCAATTTTGGGTCAAAAAATGCGCGCGCGCGCGTACGTCCGCGCGTCAATGCGCGCTCAAAATATTTAAATGCTCAAAAACGTTTCAAAATCATTTTGCATACGTTTTAGGCCATTCTAAGCATTTTATAAAAAATCGCACACACGCCCATGCGCGCGCGTTTTTGCGCGTAAAACTATTACACAACATAGAATCGCCATTTTTTTTACTTTCATAATATTTCACATATTTTTACAAACAAATTGATACCATGTTTGTCTCTTTATGACTATTAATAAGGGATTGATCGACCGTTTAACATAAATTTCCGTGCGCGCGAGCTCTTGTAATACATAGCATATATGGGCAAAAACATGCCTATACAAAATCCATTGTAATAATAATAATAATAATAATAATAATAATAATAATAATAATAATAATAATAATAATAATAATAATAATAATAATAATAATAATAATAATAATAATAATAATAAAAACGTTACTTATAAAGCGCTTACCACCGAAGTCTCTAAGCGCTAAAATTGTAGCTCTTTAGGATTCAAGGTGACCCCTATTTTTTTCATATTTTAATAGAGTATGATTCGGAAATATTGTTTCATGTCTCATCTGACCCTCAATTAACTCATGACCTCATCATAATGGCCTCCGAACTCAAAATTCCAATTTTCATATTATGACGTCAACATATTTTTGGAAAATTTATTGTAGCTCTGTAAATATTGATCGATTTTCTTCCAGATTTTGATATGTTCTAGCTGTGACAATTTTCTACAAATGCATTTGCCATTATTCTTCATTTTGACGAAAGCATCATGGCGTATTTTTGCGATTAAAAGAGGCATGTCAATTTTTTACATTTTGCCTGTATTCTCTATGGGACATGACTTTTTCTCAAAACTCGATTCTACATTCCCGTCTTTCTCGAGCAATATCTACGTCGTTTTAGCTTAGTTTACGCTGAACTTCGAGTATGTTGCAGCTGGGACAATAAGATATCTCAAATGTGGCCTTCATTTTGTCTGAAATTTTAGTTGGACCAGCCCACCTATACTTGTTCCAAACAAGTATTACAAATCTAGTTTATTTTTCTTAATTCTCGCCACTTTTTTGTTAGCAAGATAACTTGAAAATGGTTGAATGAAATACCTTGAAATTTGGCACACATATGTATAGGCATATGGAGAAAACACAGTAAGGTTTTCAACCTTGACCTTGACTGATGACGTCATCTAGGCGCCATTTTGTGAAATTTTCTGAAAATAAACTCATGATCATATCTTCCTAACCGAAAGGTATTTCTCATTCATATTTATTATGATCAAGGTCAATATCAGTCCAGTCAATTTCAGGTCAAAAAACGCGGGCGTGCGCGTACGTCCGCGCGTCAATGCGCGCGCAAAATTTTTAAATGCTCAAAATCGTCTCAAATTTATTTTGCATACGTTTCAGGTCATTTTAAGCATTTTATAAAAAATCGCGCGTAAGAGCATGCGCGCGCGTTTTCGCGCGTAACACCATTAAAAAACATAGAATCGCCATTTTTTTTTCTTTCATGATATTTCTCATATTTTTTCAAGGAATTTGATTCCATGTTTATCTCTTTATGACCATTATTAACAAGATGAGCGTAAATTCAAGATAAATGTCAGTGCGCGCGAGGTCTTTTAATACATAGCATATATGGGCAAAAACATGCCTATACAAAATCCGTTATAGCTCTTTGGAATGTACCGGGATACTCAATTTTTTTTCATATTAAGATAGAGTATGAGTCGGAAATATGATTCCATGTCTCATTTGGCCATTAAGTGTATCGTGACATCATCACAATGGCCTTGGAACTCAAAATACGAATTTGCATATTATGACGTCAGCATATTTATGTAAAATTTATTGTATCTCTGTAATTATTGATCAATTTTCTTTAAAATTTCGATATGTTGTAGCTAAGACAATTCTCTACAAGCGCAGTAATAACCTCTTTTCATTTTGATGACGTCATCATAGTGAAAATTTTGATTAAAGGCCTCATGTAAAAAACTTCATAATTTGCGTGTTATGCCTATAGAAGTTGAATTTAGTTCACGTTATGAATCTACATGATATTGTTTTTTAAGAATTTGTAAGCAGTATGTCGCTTATTTTTGCTCTATTTTGTCTCAAATTTTAGTTGACCAGCCCACCTATACTTGTTCCAAACAAGTATTATATGTCTAGTTTATTATTATTATTAAATATTTTTCTTATTTCTAACCACTTTTTTGTTAGCAAGATAACTTGAAAATGGCTTAATCAAATGCCTTGAAATTTGGCACACATATGTATAGGCATATAAATAAATCAAAATAACGTTTTCAAGCTTGACCTTGACTGATTACGTCATCTAGGCGCCATTTTGTGAATTTTAACTTATGATCATATCTTCATAACGGAAAGTAATTTCTTATTCATAGTTTGCACGATCAAGGTCAATATCGGTCCGATCAATTTCAGGTAAAAAAAAACGCGCCCGTGCGCGTACGTCCGCGCGTCAATGCGCGCGCAAAAATTTAAAATGCTCAAAATCGTCTCAAAATCATTTTGCATACGTTTTAGGCCATTCTAAGCATTTTATAAAAAAACGCCCACACACGCGCATGCGTGCGGCGCGCGCGTTTTCGCGCGTAAAACTATTACACAACATAGAATCGCCATTTTTTTTCTTTCATAATATTCCACATATTTTTACAAACAAATTGATACCATGCTTGTCTCTTTATGACTATTAATAATGGAATGATCGACCGTTTAACATAAATTTCCGTGCGCGCGAGCTTTTGTAATACATAGCATATATGGGCAAAAACATGCCTATACAAGATCCATTGTAGCCCTTTAGGATGCAAGGTAACCCCAATTTTTGGGTCATATTTTGATACAGTATGAATTGGAGATATGATTTCATGTCTCATTTGACCCTCAATGAACTCATTACGTCATCATAATGGCCTCCAAACTCAAAATTTCAATTTGCATATTATGACGTCAGCATATTTACGGAAAATTGATTGTTTCTCTGTAAATATTGATCGATTGTCTTCAAAATTTTGATATGTTTTAGCTGAGACAATTTTCTACGAATAAAATTGGCCCAAATTTTCATTTTGACAAAGGCATCAGGGCGTATTTTCGCGATTAAAAAAGGCATGTCAATTTTTAACATTTTGCGTGTATTCTCTATGGGACATGAGTTTTTCTCAAAACTGGATTCTTTCGCGAGCAATATCTCTGTCGTTTAGCTTTGTTTACGCTGAACTTCAAGTATGTTGTAGCTGAGACAATAAGCTATCTCAAATGTACCCTTTATTTTGTCTCAAATTTTAGTTCGACCAGCCCACCTATACTTGTTCCAAACAAGTATTACAAATCTAGTTTATTTTTCTTATTTCGACCCACTTTTTTGTTAGCATGATAACTTTGTAATGGTTCATTCAAATGCTTTGAAATTTAGCACACATATGTATAGGCATATGGACATAACACAGTAAGGTTTTCAACCTTGACCTTGACTGATGACGTCATCTAGGCGCCATTTTGTGAAATTTTCTGAAAATTTACTCATGATCAAATCTTCATAACCAAAAGGTATTTCTCATTCATATTTATTATGATCAAGGTCAATATCAGTCCAGTCAATTTCAGGTCAAAAAACGCGCGCGTGCGCGTATGTCCGCGCGTCAATACGCGCGCAAAATTTTTAAATGCTCAAAATCGTCTCAAATTTATTTTGCATACGTTTCAGGTCATTTTAAGCATTTTATAAAAAATCGCGCGTACGAGCATGCGCGCGCGTTTTCGCGCGTAACACCATTACAAAACATAGAATCGCCATTTTTTTTTCTTTCATGATATTTCTCATATTTTTTCAAGGAATTTGATTCCATGTTTATCTCTTTATGACCATTATTAACAAGATGAGCGTCAATTCAAGATAAATGTCAGTGCGCGCGAATTCTCTTTTAATACATAGCATATATGGGCAAAAACATGCCTATACAAAATCCGTTATAGCACTTTGGAATGCACCGGGATCCTCAATTTTTTTTCATATTAAGATAGAGTATGAGTTGGAAATATGATTCCATGTCTCATTTGGCCATTAAGTGTATCGTGACATCATCACAATGGCCTTGGAACTCAAAATACGAATTTGCATATTATGACGTCAGCATATTTATGTAAAATTGATTGTATCTCTGTAAATATTGATCAATTTTCTTCAAAATTTCGATATGTTATAGCTAAGACAATTCTCTACAAGCGCAGTAATAACCATTTTTCATTTTGATGACGTCATCATAGTGAAAATTTTGATTAAAGGCCTCATGCCAAAAACTTCATAATTTGCGTGTTATGCCTATAGAAGGTGAATTTAGTTCACGTTATGAATCTACATGATATTGTTTTTTAAGAATTTGTAAGCAGTATGTCGCTTATTTTTGCTCTATTTTGTCTCAAATTTTAGTTGACCAGCCCACCTATACTTGTTCCAAACAAGTATTATATGTCTAGTTTATTTATCAGGTGGGCTGTATCTAATACAGACCACCTTATATTTTTGTTAAAATCGCCTTTATTATTTATTATCAGGTGGGCTGTATCTAATACAGACCACCTTATATTTTTGTTAAAATTGCCTTTATTATTATTATTTATTATTATTTATTTATTTTTCTTATTTTGAACCACTTTTTTGTTAACAATATAACGTTGAAATGGTTCAATCAAATATCTTGAAATTTGGCACACATATGTATAGACATATGGACAAAACAAGGTAAGATTTTTAATCTTGACCTTGACTGATGACGTCATCTAGGCGCCATTTTGTGAATTTTTCTGAAAATCAACTTTTGATCATATCTTCATAACCAAAAGTTATTTCTCATTCATATTTATCATGATCAAGGTCAATATCAGTCCGGTTAATTTCAGGACAAAAAACGCGCGCATGCGCGTACATCCGCGCGTCAGTACGCGCGCAAAAATTTTAAATGCTCAAAATCGTCTCAAATTTATTTTGCACACGTTTCAGGTCATTTTAAGCATTTTATAAAAAATCGCGCGTACGAGCATGCGCGCGCGTTTTCGCGCGTAACACCATTACAAAACATAGAATCGCCATTTTTTTTTTTCATGATATTTCTCATATTTTTTCAAGGAATTTGATATCATGTTTATCTCTTTATGATCATTATTAACAAGATGAGCGTAAATTCAAGATAAATGTCAGTGCGCGCGAGCTCTTTTAATACATAGCATATATGGGCAAAAACATGCCTATACAAAATCCGTTATAGCTCTTTGGAATGCACCGGGATCCTCAATTTTTTTTTCATATTTAGATAAAGTATGAGTCGGAAATATGATTCCATGTCTCATTTGGCCATTAAGTGTATCGTGACATCATCACAATGGCCTTGGAACTCAAAATACGAATTTGCATATTATGACGTCAGCATATTTATGTAAAATTGATTGTATCTCTTTTAATATTGATCAATTTTCTTCAGAATTTCGATATGTTGTAGCTAAGACAATTCTCTACAAGCGCAGTAATAACCATTTTTCATTTTGATGACGTCATCATAGTGAAAATTTTGATTAAAGGCCTCATGTCAAAAACTTCATAATTTGCGTGTTATGCCTATAGAAGGTGAATTTAGTTCACGTTATGAATCTACATGATATTGTCTTTTAAGAATTTGTAAGCAGTATGTCGCTTATTTTTGCTCTATTTTGTCTCAAATGTTAGTTGACCAGCCCACCTATACTTGTTCCAAACAAGTATTATATGTCTAGTTTATTTATTTATTTTATTTTGAACCACTTTTTTGTTAGCAAGATAACTTGACAATGGCTCAATCGAATAACTTGAAATTTGGCACACATATGTATATGCATATGAACAAAGCAAGGTAAGGTTTTTAACCTTGACCTTGACTGATGACGTCATCTAGGCGCCATTTTGTGACATTTTCTGAAAATCAACTCATGATCATATCTTCATAACCAAAGGTTATTTCTCATTCATATTTATCATGATCAAGGTCAATATCAGTCCGGTCCATTTCAGGTCAAAAAACGCGCGCGTGCGCGTACGTCCGCGCGTCGGTGCGCGCGCAAAATTTCAAAATGCTCAAAATCGTCTCAAATTTATTTTGCATACGTTTCAAGTCATTTTAAGCATTTTATAAAAAATCGCGCACACGCGCATGTGCGCGCGTTATCGCGCGTAACACCATTACAAAACATCGCCTTTTTTCTTCCTTTCATGATATTTCTCATATTTTTTCGAGGAATTTGATACCATGTTTATCTCTTTATGACCATTAATAACAAGATGAGCGTCAATTCAAGATAAATGTCTGTGCGCGCGAGCTCTTTTAATACATAGCATATATGGGCAAAAACATGCCTATACAAAATCCATTATTATAGTATATCTTTTCAAAATGAACAAATCATTGTTCATTATTTAGCAAAAAGTGAGAAATCCAATTTCACGTCTTTTGAGCATTATTTTCATTTTTTTTGAAGGTCGGAATGAAATTCACTACCCTTTTCAATTTTTCAAAGGTTACGTTTATATAATTTCAGCTAATTTGTTTCTTTTTTTAAATAAAACAAAGTCTCTCACTCGGACAGGTATCTTTGTCTTCACAATCATAAAGCATTTTCAAGCAAACAGTGCTCTATAGCGTGAATATTCATATTTGCTGCACCGCTACCGTGCATGAGAACTTTTTCTACGCCATGTTGAATCAAGATATACACTGTACACATGTACAACATGGATGAATTGGTTTAGGACAAGGATTGAATCACCTATATTTGCCTCTCATTTTTGTCTCGCCTGCGTAGCAAAAAGCGAGACATAGGCGCCGCTTTTCCGGTGACGGCGACGGCGGCGTCAACATTAAAAACTTAACCTAAGGTTAAGTTTTTTAATTTTTGATATAATTTTAAAATATAGGTTCTTAGTCAATGAAACTTTGACTATAGGGTAATCAAGTATCCCCAATCATGTGAGTAGAATTTCAGGTCACTAAGTTAAGGTCAAAGGTCATTTAAGGTCAACAGACTTGGACTATGTTGTAGCATCATCATCAAACACTTAACCTAAGGTTAAGTTTTTTAATTTTTGATATAATTTTAAAATATAGGTTCTTAGTCAATGAAACTTTGACTATAGGGTAATCAAGTATCCCCAATCATGTGAGTAGAATTTCAGGTCACTAAGTTAAGGTCAAAGGTCATTTAAGGTCAACAGACTTGGACTATGTTGTAGCATCATCATCAAACACTTAACCTAAGGTTAAGTTTTTGAATTTTTGATATAATTTTAAAAGTATAAGTTCTTAGTCAATGAAACTTGGACTATAGGATTATCAAGTCTCCCCAATCATGTAACTAGAATTTCAGGTCACTAAGTTAAGGTCAAAGGTCATTTAAGGTCAACAAACTTAGACTTTGTTGTGGCATCAACATCAAGATTTTCAAAATGCTTCTTCTTCGTTATTTTTCAACCGATTTTGATTCTGATTGTTTCATAGGGCTAGGAGGGGGATTTAAAACTTCTACACAGAATAGTGAAATTCATTATCTATGCTAATTTATGCAAACTTATTCGAAATCACAAAAAAATGCTTCTTCTCCTTCATTTCTCAACCGATTTTGATTTGGTTTGCTTTATATCGTAGAGCTAACTTTGGTACACTAAATTCTACACAGAATTTTGAAATTGTTCTCCATTAATTAATTATGGTAATTTATGCAAATTTATAATTTATTGCTTTTTCTCCCTCATTTCTTGACCGATTTTGATTTGGTTTGCCTTATCTGGTAGAGCTAAACTTCTACACAGAATTTTGAGATTTTGCTCCATTGATTATTTATGGTACTTTATGCAAATGAAATGAAATTATGTGCCCTTCCAGGGCATCAAATTTTTATTTTTTGACCAGTTCAAAAGTGTACCACATAAACTTTACAATATTTGTTGTTGCGAGATGCGGATGAGCGCTACGTCATTGACGTTCTGGTTTATCATATTGAATTGTGTTATGCAGGCGAGACCGCCGAGAGCGTTTCCCGTGTTTTATATTCAACTTTAGGAGGAAAATAATTCACAGTATCTTGGTTTTGGTTTTTGTCATGCAACTGACCTGCTGAAAACAAGAAACTCTAACAAAACCTGTTTTGGGGGGCTCACCATATTAACTGGAAAAGGGCTTTAAGAATTCTAATACCATCAAGAAATGGGATCGAATATTTAAGATTATACAACACCTACATGGATCCTTGTCATTTGATTGGAGGATTGTTGGTCACATGATATTCAATAGATGTTCTAATTGCACAGGCGTGCATTTTTGGTTATATGACTGCGTACCTCTCTGCCGTGTGCGTATCCCTGCGTATATCTGATGCAAAGGCAATCTGAATGTAATTGAGAAGACTTGAATCCAACTTTAATTTATCTTTGATATAAGGAGTAAAGCATAATTTGTTGATTAACGTTCTATTAGATCTTCTTCGATGTTGTATAAAACAAATAATGAATGTTTTTCATTCATTCAATAGTGGGAATATTTTCATTCGTTGAAAGATTAGCATTATTTCTTTCAACTCATGAAAAAATTTGCACTTTTGAACTCATAACCATTCATTATTTTTATATTACACACCAAGAGGTACAATCATCACAGCATCTATTGCATTGCTAATCAAATAGTGTACAGTGAAGAATTCATGTAGATGTACACTGTACAGGTACATATCAGCATATAATCATGAATAAGAAAAAAAAAATTGAAGCTGGAATGGAAAATGAGCTCAGAACTTTACTTTAAGTATGGCTTTTTTTTTATAGACCTATCTAGAAGGCCAAGTGCACCATAACATCAACCCTAACATGATTTGAATAGATAGAGAAAAATCAAACAAGCATAACACTGAAAATTACATTAAAATAAGAAAGTTATAGCATTTCTAAGTTTACATTTTGTTATATGCAGAACGTGGTCGGTATGCAAATGAGGAGCTAATGATGTCACACACCCACTATTCCATATGTATTATGAAATTTCAAATATCTCAATATTTTATAGATTTGATAATAAAGAAGTCAAATTCTGAATTGAATCACAATAAGTTACAATCATGGTTTGTTCTATGATAGTTTTTTCATTTTTGGAGCAAAAAAATTTGAAAATTTGAAATGTTGTACAAAAAAATACAATAGAATAGTGGGTGTGTGACATCATAGGCTCACGCATGACAAAATGTGTATACTGACCATGTTATGCATTAGTGTTTTGTGAAAATACATGTTGTACATGTACATGTATGTAAAACTTTAAAATGCCATAACTTTCTTATTTTACATCATACTTTGATGAAATTGTTAGTGTTGTGCTTGATTGATTTTTCTTATTCAAATCAACTTGATGTCGAGTTGGACTTCCTTAGATTATTTATGACAACCACTCTTTCCCCTTCCCTACATTAGTGGAGTTACATGTAGTTTAGGCTGTTTTGTACATGTACTAACTGTACATGTAGTGCCAGCATGTAGTAGTTTCAGAGATGCCCTACAGTGACTGGGGAGTGGCCTTGTGAAGGACATTGGTATTTGGCCAGAGGCTTAACCTCATGACCCCATGTCCAAGCGGCTTTCATCGAAAGGGTGCGGTGCGGTGCGGCGCGGTGTGGTGTGCTCAACGCACCCATTCGATAAAAGAGGGGGGGGGGGGCTTTTCACGAAAGGGTGCGTTGAGAGCGGAGTACCGTTTTAACACACCCTTTCGATAAAAGCGGGGGGGCTTTTCTTGAAAGGGTGCGTCGACTAGTCTTTCGCATCAGTCGTTTAAAATGAGGATCTCGGACAGAAGGTAATAGTTGCCAATTTAAGTATATCGAAAATGTATTAAATAAAATGGAATGGTCTTGATTACAGAGTGGTCTCTTTCGTTATTACTATGTTAATGGGGGAGACAGAGAGAAGGAAAAAAGGGAAAGGGAAAGGGAAGATAAAAGGAAAGAAAGAAGAATAAGAAGAGAAGAGGGAAACGGGGGGGGCGAAGGGCTCTTGCCTCCTCCTCACCCCCCCCCCCCCCGCCAAAAAATAAATTAGAGAGAGAGAGAAGGGAAAGGGAAAGAGAAGATAAAAGGAAAGAAAGAAGAGGAAGAAGAAGAAAAGAGGGAAACGGGGGCAAAGGGCTTTTGCCTCTCCCCCCCCCCCCCCCGCCAAAAAATAAATAAGAGAGAGAGAGAAGGGCAAGTGAAAGGGAAAGAGAAGATAAAAGGAAAGGAAGAAGAGGAAGAAGAATAAAAGACGGAAACGGGGGAAGGGCGAAGGGCTCTTGCCTCCCCTCGCCAAGAAA
>JAVYIG010017428.1:0-26284 GCA_035222895.1 Strongylocentrotus droebachiensis
AATAAAATAAATAAACTCGTTCTTTCTACCATCTAGGATGCAGATGGCCACGGGATGAAGTGAAGCGAGAAAACTGGGTCGGCCGTTTTGACTTCGCGGTATCTACTCTGGGCTACGCCGTGGGGCTCTCCAATATCTGGCGCTTTCCCTACCTGTGCTACAAACACGGAGGAGGTAATAGGCACTTTAAGATTTGCACGTCGACATAGTGGACTGCTACGTGTGACGTCACTGCCAGTGCCTTAAAAGGACGTGACATGTAGCAGTCCACTATGTCGACGTGCAAATCTAAAAGTCCCCTAATGAAAGACACAACCAAACGAAAATGGGGACTGCTCGCTATTTATAAGGACCGCTATTTATAAAAGACCGCTATTCATTTGGCCACGCGTTATGGAGACCAAGCGGTAGTGGTCCTTATGAATGGCGGTCCTTATGAATAGCGAGGTAAATTGTCTATGTTTGCTCTATTCATAGGGCCTCTATTCATAAAGGACCGCTATTCATTGTGTCCCGCGTTTAATATGGATTGCGGTCCAGAAAAAAATAATTGGTTGTCCTCGACCGCCCGCTCTTCATTTTCGGGCCGCACGTATTTTTATTTTCTATTTTTTTCTTCTTCTTTTTTTCTTCAATTTTATTGTAGCATCACCAGGAAGACAAAGGCAATGATGATGTAACGTACATTATGTATGGAAGCATGCAATTATATTATGAACGTGCGGCTAAGCTGGGGGAAATTACATACCATTGTCTATTCTAGAATATTAGTTTAGTCTGACATAGCAACTTATATGTTGCTATTATTTGTGGTATTGTAACAGGTGGTCAACTTTGGCAAAGTTACATGCCACTTTCTCAAGTTAGCCCATTGATGACTGACAGATGATGTCACAAGGGGAATGAGATCTGCGGGTTTTGGGGTGGAGCTTAGCAAGTTTGAAAAACAAATATTTCATTAAATATTTAAAAATCTATGAAACAAATTCAGAAGTTTACATAATCGAAATATGAGATGTATGCAGGACTGCACACCAACAGGAATACACTTGTATTTCGATGTCATAGGCCCTTTAAGGTAATGAGGGGTGAAATAGCATTCAGTTCAAAACACAAAGAAAGCATGAAGAATGGTTCTCAGATCAAAACACAAAGAAGCATGAAGAATGGTTCTCAGATCAAAACACAAAGAAAGCATGAAGAATGGTTCTCAGATGGTAGAAAAACGCTGCGAGGGATTTAGGGGTATCAAAAAAAATATATCTTTTTTGTATGCACTAGAAGAAAACAATTATGCAGACAAAAAGCGTCGAAGATTTCCCATCAATAGTTGAGGTGTAGAAACTCATGGGTCTTCATCCTAAGACCGACCCTAGATTTAAGCTTTTGTTCAAAATCGGTTTTAACAAAAAAAGTAAATTTGTGGTCTATCTTTTCTTTAAATTCAGGGTCGGGTTTTACTGAATAGACCATTTTCGTATGCAATCCAATTTAATAGATATATCTTAGTTTGTGAAGTACCTCATTGAGAATTATGCATTCATCTACCTCCAGTTTAAACACCTTTACGTCGTCTTTTGGAGGAATCCTACAAGAACCTGTTGCAAACAAATTGCATCATTACGTGTTGTTATGTAGGACAAGCCATAATGTTTGTCCTATCTAGCAAAGACTAATGTATGCCTATGCAATTCGCATTTTTATTCTTGCTATTCAAATATGGAATAGCTCGTTGCTAAGTAAACCTTTAAAAAATTGAACACATTTTGAAAATTGCCACTAAACTATTTTGCCCCCCCCCCCCGCCCACATGGGCTTCTGTACTCGTGTATAAACCAAGAACCAAATGTGTGGGGTGGATAAAACAATTTTAAGTTCAAAACGAGTACAAAGGCTTGTTATCAGATAATAGCAAAATGCCGCGAGGGATTTGAGGGGTATCAAATAAGATATATTGTGTGTTGTATACTTTAAGAAAAAAAAATGTATGCGTACATTAATTTTCGGAAGATATACCATACAATTATTAACACTCTTCAACTCTGCGGTAGATACTGTGATACACAGGTGAACGTATTTTTTTCAAGAGGGCAAACAAAAGGTATTCATGAAGCATTACTATAGGCAGTCTAGACAAGTCGTCTCTGCATGTCTGCGTTGTGAGGACGGTGAGGACCATACGTCACAAAACATGTCGCGAAATGCATTGTGGGGAGAACCGGCTCAATCATTTAACTTGTTTTTTGCTCGTTATTTTTTTTAATTAAAATAAGTCTGAGCACCATTAACCAAAACCAAGTTATATTTGGGCTTTTTAGACTTTTGTATATCTAATCAGCTCAACTTGTCAGTGGAGTGGACTTAACTTCTTTTTGTATGGTCAAAATTGTATACCTTTGCCTTCACATGTATTCATTTATACACAATTTTTAAGAATTCTTTTTTTAGACTATTTATTTTTGTCATGACATCTCATTGAGCTTGCCAGATAGCCTTGCTACTGTCATCTTTAAGCTGTTCAATAATGGTTCTCATTTATCTGCCAGTTTTACCAGTATTTTATTAGCAAAAATGTAAAAATGCTTGCTTTTATTTTAATATCTTTCATTCAGATTACTTTGGCAGTGATTATTCAAAAATGCCCATAGTTTGACGTCTTCGTGTGTAAAAGATCTGTGGATATTTGGTTTGTACAAATGAGATGCTTTCTCCGAAGTGGCTTAATTATATTCCGCACCTTCAAGAAAATCCCAAACCACCGATAATGTATTTTTTTTATGAAGTAGGTCATTGTGCTAATGTGCTAATGTGTTTCTTGGGTCTGTTTTCAATTACTGTACTAGCAAACCCTCAGGGACACTCAGGAACGTGACTTGCGAACCTTTTACATTACATTGCATTTCATCACACTATGCTTTAATCCTCACACCGATAATGCATTTTGTTTGTATAAAGACGGTCATTGTGCAATTTTTTTTATTTATTTATTTTTTTTTTTTTTTTGGGGGGGGGGTTCTATTTTCAAATACAAGCAAACCCCCTAGGCATATATTGCACTTGATTGCACTAAGCTTTTATCCTGACATATTGTGAAGGATACAGGCATGAGTGTGCGTTGCTTGCAATGAACAAAACGCCACAACATCATTCAGGCAGACCTCTTTACTAATATATTTCAATGTATGCATGTTTCGCTTCAGAACCACTGAATACTATTTACTTCACCCGTTGCATACATCAGCATTTGCTATATAGCTCTGACATTCTTTAGGGTTGTGAAGAGAAACATCTTTACAAGTCAGAGATATGCATACGATTAGTAAAAGATTATTCAAAGGGTTATCAGGGAGGTGTGATCCATTGATGAGGTTCTTGACACGCACGCGAAAGGTCATCCTTTAACCAATAAAGCATGGACCTATCAAGGAGGATAGCTGGTATCTCTTTGGACCTACTGGCCCGAATTCAAAAGGAGGTTTGTCGACAAACCTCCTTTTGTTATTTACAAACCAGGTTTGTAAAAAAAACGCGTAAAAACGCGTCATATGACGCACATAAACCTAGGTTTGTCGACAAACCTCCTTTGTGAATTCGGGCCACTAAGTCCATGCCACAAGGCAGTAATTATCCGCTCGTTGTTTTTGTTTTAATACAAGCCATGTGAATGAGATCTTTTGGGTGGTTTCCAATGCGACAGAAATCGTAAAGAAACTTTCAATTTATTAAAGTGTATCGTATTGTATTTATTTTCCGTCATTTTAAAAACATCAACAAATTATTTACAATCATAAAGACACACTTATTAAAAAAAAAGGGAAGACGGAGGGATGGCCCTACTCAGCGTTGTTAGCAGAGGGGCCCCTATAGGCATAGAAAACATGAAAATAGATAGTACAGAAGTAAGGAAAACTTACAGCAAAATAAGAACTTACAATAATGATAAGAGGAATTTTTTTAAATATTAAATACATATATACTGGCAGGTTTGAAGAAAGTGAAGCAAAATAAATTACCGTGGAACGACGGTTTAAGTGTTGCATTTTATGTATTATTTTGGCCAATTATTGGAGATGTGGTGGTTGGGGCTCTCATTACTCTGGTTCGAAAAGAGGGCAAAGACCCGTTACACAATGTGAATTATAGACCAAATTTTATCTCTATTAAATGTAGTCTACAACACTTTGATAACATGCTGCTGCATTTCATGTATCTTATTACGACGTTTCTCAATCTAAGAGACTAGCTAATTCCACATCTTCTTATAGAGCAGAGATGGCCGCAATTGTAATTGCCCTAATATGGTTACTCCCATGTCTCTTCACCGGGTAGTTATCTTTTCCGACTCTTTTGAGTTAACTCCAGGCCGTAGAATCTCGTAAGGACAAATCTTTTATTAACACAATGGCCCGAATTCACAAAGGAGGTTTATCAACAAACCTAGGTTTATGTGCGTCATATCACGCGTTTCGATGCGTTTCAGACCAAGGTTCAGACATACTAAAACGCGACAAACCGCGTCATATGACGAACATAAACATTGGGGTTGACAAAAAAAAATGAATTTTTGAAAAATCTAATAATTTTTTTTAATTTTTTGTTTTGTTTAAAGTGTAATTTTTTCAAATTTTGAAATTTTAATAACATTTTCCCCCGAAATTGTTATTTTTTTTGTTATAAGATAAATTTTTGATGCAGGATATAAAACAAATATACCATGCCTTCTATTCGAGGTACTGGTTAAAACTATGCGCAAGAGGTGACTCCAAAAGTACTATTTGCTTCGGGGCCGCTTCCCTCAGCAAATAGTGCTATTGGAGTTACCTCTTGCACATAGTTTTAACCAGAACCTCCCAAGGCAGTGTATATTTGTATACTATGTCTGACACAAGCTTTTGAGTTGTCAAGAGAAACAATTGTTGAGAGAACAAGAAAACAAGAGATTTTTTGATTAAAAAACAACAACTTATGATCATTTCGGAATGTCGGTATTCATCTCGTATTCCAATTCAGAACAGGAGACCACACCTACACTGATGGTCTTGGACATTCCATGTTAAATTACTTTCATTAGGAGTGATTTTTTTCAAATTTTGAAATTGTTATAACATTTTTCCCAAAAATTGTATTTTTTTAAAGATAAAGTTTTGATGCAGGATATAAAACAAATGTACCATGCCTTCTTTTCGAGGTTTTCGAGCAAGTTTAGTAAAACTGCAATTTCTGACAGTGCTCAACTGAAGGAGCAAATGTAGATATAGGAGTTGGTAAGGTTAAACTTTATTGGTACTTACCAATAAAGTTTAACCTTACCAACTCCTATATCTCTCTATATATTATATATATATATATATATATATATAATCATGTCTCTCTCTCTCTCTCTCTCTCTCTCTCTTTCTCACTCTTTCGTCTCACTCTTTTTTTCTCACTCTCTCTCTCTTTCATCTCTCTTTCTCACTCTCTCCCTCTCTCTCTCTCTCTCTCTTCATCTCCTTTCTCTCTCTCTCTCTCTCTTCTCCTTTCTTCCTCTTTCGTCTTCTCTCTCTCCCTCTTCGTCTCTCTTTCATCTCTCCCTGTATACCCCCACCCCTCTCTCTCTCTCTTCTCCTTGAATCCAGGTGCATTCCTGGTACCTTACTGCACACTGCTCCTCTTCGTGTGTATACCCCTGATCGTTCTGGAGTTTGCCCTTGGTCAGTACAGCTCTAGCAACTTTAACAAGGTGTGGCGAGCATTACCAATCATGAGAGGTAAGTCTTTTAGGATTTTTGTTTTCGGAATCAAGATAATTGTGTGGCTGTGACAACAATAAATATACGTTAATCCATATCATACCAATGCCTCAATGTTTACGAGGGGGGGGGGGGGGGGTGGAAGGATGTTTGTCCGAGAAAAAAATGCCTTAACTTTTGCCTTTCGAATAAACATAAAGTATCCATCAAATATCACTAATCTCATAAATATTTGTCCTTCATAAAATTGTCTAACATGTTTTAAAACATTTATTATATATTGCATGTAAACATCTCCGAATTGCCAAATAAATTGCTTTATTAAATCAACTGTCTGGATAAACGCTTTGTCCGAACATTGAGGCCCGAATTCACAAAGGAGGTTTGTCGACAAACCTAGCTGTATGTGCGTCATATGACACGTTTCTCCTTTGTGAATTCGGGCCACAACGTCTGGGTACTAGGGGCGGATCCGGGATTTTTAAGGGGGTGAAATGCCAAACATTATTAAGGATCAATATAATATATTCTTGTTGTACGCCAAGTGGGTAAGAGGGAAGGCCAGCAACCCTCCCCTCCCCCCCTCCCCCCCCCCCCCCCCCACACCCACACCCACACACGCGCACACATACACACACACACACACGTTGATGGATATTTTACATTCATTCTTTTCTTCATCAGGGATTTCGTACTGTCAGATGCTGTCATACATTGTTGGTAGGGGCTACTACAATGTCATAATAACCTACTCCATCTACTACTGCTTCGCCTCCTTGACATCTCAACTACCCTGGGTTGGATGTGGTCACGAATGGAACACGCTCTACTGCAGCAACCTCTACGACGACTGCCTCAATCAAGACGGGATTATAATTTCCAATGGGAGCTGTGCCAATGTGACTATGCTGTCCGATGAAGAACTTGCTGGGTACAATATCACGGTCTTTAACGACACTGTTTTGGATTTAAGCAACTATACGGATCCTATAAAGAAGATGCGTGTACTTCCGAGTGAGGAATACTGGACGTAAGTGTACAATGCCATATATAAACATGGGGGTGTTACACAAAGATCCCAAGTTATCTCTAAGTTGGACTTAACAATTACGGAAATCCGGAAGAATATATTTTATTTTTAGGCTACGAATGGCTCTCCATAATTTTTAAGTTCGACTTAAGATCTTTGTGAAACACCCCCTGGTTATATATAGAGTATATAGTGCCTTTTGCATCTAAGGCACCATGCCTGACCTAGCTCTGCGTCTGCGCCTGGTGCAGCTTTTGACGTCTCGTATACAACGGCTATCATGTTAAAAGTGTTACTTTAAGTACTTTACCGTCATCTGAAAGTGAAGGTGCAACGTTTGTTTTTTTAGCAATTCTTTCCGTTTAGTCGGATCAGTTAATGTTGTGTTAAAATAATTTGGTTCATATTACACGCCATTAGTTTACTTCAACTGCTCTATATCAAATTGAACAATGCCCCCCCCCCCCCCCTGGTTTGTATTTTGTGACATTAAGGACGAGTATCAAACCTTTTAGAACTTTTCAAAAAACTAAAACCGATCATTTTGTTGTCCAACCCAGGAACGAGCTGTTACGGGAATCATCGAGCATCGAGAAACCAGGCGGTGTTGTATGGCAGCTCGCTCTCTGTAACCTCTTCGTCTGGATCGTCGTCTTCCTCATCATCGCCAAAGGTATCAAGACTTCTGGCAAGGTAATAATACCAGGGGGTGTTTCAAAAAGACTAAGATCGACTTTAAATTGGACTTAACTATGGCAGGCCGTTCATGCTACTATTTTCTCTCATCACTTACTGATATTGGTATCTCAAGGGACGTACCAATCTTGGTCACAAATCTACAGACTTGGCATTCTGTGATAGTTCATTATTGTGTGAACAAATATTTTCTTAAGATTGTAATTGAGAGACTAAAGGTGAGAGCAACCAGTGGCATGAATGGCCTGCCATAGTTAACTCCAACTTAAAGTCAATCTTAGTCTTTGTGAAACACCCCCTGCACTTATTGTGTTCTCGAGGCACTTGTAAAAAATTAATGCATTCGTTTCGTAAATCTTCGATCTTGTGGACCTCTCTTTTTTTAAAAACCATCAGTGAGGGGGGGGGGGGGGGGGGGGGGGGGGGGGGTAGTGAGCGAAATATTTATTTGTTTTTGCCCCCGGAAATTTGAAATACGTGCAGACCGTTATTTTCGTTCAGTGGAGGGGGGGGGGGGGGTATTGTTAGCACTAACTAAAACATATTTACAGGGTATATGATTTTGTTTTCTTCTATTTTTTATTATTATTTATTTTAATAAAAGCCCGGGGAGCCCGGGCCCCTCGCCCCCCCCCCTCCCCCCCCCCCCCCCCCCCTCCGTGGATTCGCGCCTGCATCAGACTATTACTTGTCATCGTAGTTCAAACCCTAAGGTTCATAGTGAAGAAAGCGTGATCTAGTGAACCTTTGATCTAGTGGCTTTTATAGTCTTGTCAGCCGTCAGACTTATTGCCCTAAAGGTTTATGAGACACAACCTCATGTTCGGCAGAGCTTTAGTCTTTTTGCCACTCTGTCCCAGTCCACATGGGAAGTAATAGGTTAAACAGGGATCAGGAGCTTAGGCACGTAGTATTTGTCATAGTTTTTGTTTTCCACCAACGACTATCCATAATGGGTGAAGTGTGGTCCAAATTACTAATTGTGTTACTTTACTCCCTATCGTTATTAGAAATATATACTAAAAAAACTGGGAATTCATCGAAAAAGAGATTACATCAACAACCTTCTTTTTTAGGTGGTGTACTTCACAGCACTGTTCCCGTATGTCATGATGACAGCTCTGCTTATACGTGCTGTAACACTGGACGGATACCTGGATGGAGTTCGCTACTTTGTGAAACCTACATGGAGTAAGATTGTACACCCACTGGTAATGCTCACTTTATTATCATATCTTTGTTTACAGTTTACCATATTATTTCACAATTATTATTACAACAGTGATAAATTCTACCTACTAGCGTTTTCCGAGTCACGCTTTTAAGCATGCATTTGTTTATTTGGCATGTTGATTTATTGTACCTGAATAATGAATTGAGTTTGTTTATCATTCTAAAGAAAAAATCCTACTTGTTCATTTGTATGCATATTTAGAATATGTAGAATGGAACAAACGGCAATCTTTGATTAAACGCCAGATACTATGTATTTATATTACTCAGAAAAAATAGTTAAGCAAACCTAAGAACACCTGTCTTTTTGTCATGTTCTCAGCCTTGGAAGGATGCAGCTCAGCAAGTGTTCTACTCATCCGGTTCGGGAGGGGGCGCCCTTCTTACCATGGCCTCGTTCAACAGGTTCCACAATACGTTTGTCAGGTAGGTGACACATTTCAAATTAACACTTTGCATATGGGAGCCGGGTTTTTCCTTTACTAAGCCATTTGGGAATGACAGCATTAAATAGTCAAAGGGTTAAGCAGAAATATTGTGTCCAATACGTTACAGACAGCATCAGGGCCCTGTTTCATTTTTGTTTTTAATGTTCTCGATAACAAATGCTAAATGTTCATTACAAATTTGCTCTCAGCCAATCAAATGCCACAAGTTTGGTAATTTACAACAGGTATTGTAACTTGTTATTGATGACATGTTTTATGAAACAAGGCCCCGAGATTGATTTTAAGTATATCTGATGAAAGATGACTGTATCAAACTGATAGCTTCAATCGGACAATAAATTGATTAGAATGACATTTATGTGTCAAATAACGTTCAATTAGGTAAGGCGCTAATACTCATTATGGGGACATTTAAGGAGGACTCCCCACTGCTCTACTTAAAGCTATTTGCGCCCTCTATATAGCAAACAATGCCCAAGCGGTAACCATTAGTCCCCATGATCCCCCTTTTCTTGTATCAATTGAGAGCTGATTTGATGAGATAATCACCTGTCAGTGACAATGCAGGGAGGTCTAATTCCTCTTGGCCAAACTAGTGCAGACAGACTTTTTAACCCACAACTAATTAGGCAAATTTACTTTGAAAAACTGCCATTCTTTTACTAATTGGCCGACACAACTACGACTTCAAACGCTAACTGTATTGTCTCCCTTTGTATAGTGATGCGTTGATTGTGGCCGTTGGAAACAGTCTGACTAGTCTCTACTGCGGGTTTGCTGTCTTCGCTATCTTAGGGTACATGGCAAAGCAGATCGGAGTCCCAGTACAAGAGGTCGTCAAAGGAGGTAGGTCTTCAAGAATCCAACATTAATCGGGGTCTGCTCGCATTTTTATGAGGACAGCTAATCATAATAGACCGCTATTCATTTAGTCACGTGTTATAACAGGGTATTTGTAGTGTTCGAGGCGCAATGGAGAAGAAAATACACAAAAATTGAACAACAACAATGTAACAGTAAATCTCCTGGAAAGCGGCGTTGAACAAATGAGTTTTTAGGGCATTTTTAAATCTGCACTTGAAATATAACGAATATCTTGGGGCAATTGATTCAATAGGTAAAGGTCCAGCGTGTGCAAATGACCTATCCCCCATGATTTCTCGGTTTATGGATAGCGGTCCTTACCGATAGCGGTCCTTACCGATAGCGGTCCTTATGAATAGCGATCCTTTAGAAAAGCGAGGTAAACTGTCCATGGTTTGCTCGTTATTTTTTTTAATATAAGGTCCGCTATTCATTTTGTCAAGCGTTATGGATAGCAATCCTTATGGATAGCTAGCTTGACCCCATTAATACGGAATCTTTGTCAAGTTGGTCGCTGTCATATTCCAGTTGACATTTTAGACAGATTTATGCGTTTAGTACATATTTTCTGTATTTCATTATTTTATTATGTCTTATTCTTTATTCGGCGGGAGAATTTTTTGGTCGAAAGGTGATGATGTACGTCACAAAGAAGGAACTTTGAAGCACAATGAAAAATAAGAATATTTAATCGATGGGTGTGGTAAAATAGAGCATTTATCCATATTTTTAGATAAATGTTTTAAAATTAGTGATGGTCTTTTACATTCATGCCAAAAACAACAACAGCTAATGATGAAAACGAACACAAGACAAAATGAGCCAAAAAATTAGCATTGGAGATGTCATTTGTGCAAGGTCAAAAGGCGATCAAGAATATAAGTGTGCAACATATTTAGATACATGTTTAAAACATGCCGTTTGATGGGTTTTCAATTACTTTGATTCTTGACTCTTAAATCATTTCCACAACTGATTGCAATTATTCTATGATGATTCACCAATATTCCTGTCTGTTTTCTTCCCAGGGTTTGGTCTCATATTCGTGGTATGTCCTGCAGCTTTAGCTAAGTTTCCTGGTGCACCTGTTTGGTCAGCTTTATTCTTCTTTATGATTTTCTTAATAGCACTAGACAGTCAGGTGACTATACTTTCCCTTTTATTTCGGTTTATCAATGAATTACGTCTCATGTTTTACAGAGTAATAATAATTATTATTAAATATAGTTATTTATATAGCGCCGGTATATGCCTGGCTCTAACGCTCATGGCGCTGTACATATTACAATCCAAAAAGATTCGATCATACACAGTATGTCCTCCGCGGTTACAATCACCAACATATCACTTTCGTACCTAAAGTAAAGGTAAACTATAACAATACAAATGATTACTCCACAATTATGATTGACATAATTAAATAGTACTGTTTAGAAAGAGTAAGGATCTTCTTTTACCGTTTGATCGTTTCGTCTTTTCGGTCATTTTCATATTGATTTTTAGTATAAAAGTTTGGTTGCTGAATATGAAGAGCGACCCAGAATAGATGATTAAAGAATCACATTTTAAGTAAATTCAATGGATAATCTATGAAAATATTAAAATAGGAATTGAAGTAATACATGTCATTTTCACACGACCTAGGCTTTTGATAAAGTTGCGTATATATCAATATCATTATTTTGTATTATACCCTTGTGTTGTTTTGTTGTTATTATTATCATTATTATTATTATTTCATCGTTATTTGTATAATTATTATCATTATCGTTATGAATAGTATTATCACTTTTTTTGTATTATCATTCTTATTAGTATTATTATTATCATTAGTATTAGCTCATAGCCTGCCATGAGGCTGCATGCACGCTACCGTTAGGCCAAAAAAAAAAAATTGTTTGGTTGTCCTCGATTGCTTTTCTGGAGTAGGGGCGGGCGGGCGGATTTTTTTTTTTTTTTTAATTCATTTTTTGTGTGTATTTTTTGTGTGTATTTTTTTTTTTTTTTCTTCTTTTTTTATTATTTTTTTTTTTTTTTCAATAATTTTTTTTCCATTAAAAAAAAATCATTGGGATTGTCAAGCATTTAAACAAACAAAGTCTATACAACACTTTAATATGGTAAAAGACTAGTTTAATGTACAATGAATATCAAGACCAACACAGAAAGTATTTTGGGCTTTGACTACAGCACCTTTTAAATCTCCATTGTAATACTTATAGCTACTTGCGCCCTCTATGTAGCAAACAATGCCTAATCGGTGACCATTGGTTCCCCATGATCCCCTTCATCTTATATTAACTGAGAGCTGATTTGATGAGATAACCACCTGTCCGGTGACCTTGCAGGGTGGTCTAATCCCTCCTGTAAACTAGTATAGATGGGCTTTAAAATGAGTTTAAGAATGCTCAGAACCTGATTTGAATGAACGGCATTTTGACATTATAAAATAAAAATGGCAAGTTTAATAAATACCTAATTGCGTACTGAAAAGACCAAACTGGCAACGGGACGCATTTTGATCTTTGCAAATGCATAAAATGGTATGTTTGGCATTTAAGATTGCTCCCCCCCCCCCAAAAAAAAAAAAAAAAAAAAAAAAAAAAATATATATATATATATACAAAAAAATGAATTAAAAATAAATTGAAAAAAAATTGAAAAAAAAAAAAAAAAAAAAATACGAGCGGCCCGAAAATGACGGGCGGGCGGTCGAGGACAACCAAACAACTTTTTTTTTTTGGCCTTATAGTGCGCTGTACATGCGAGCGAGCCATTGCTTTGCTGCCTTGTGCATGCTTGCACGTATTCGAAATAACATTCCTTAACTGCAAACTTTCCTTTACTTGTCTATAGTTTATGTGCTGTGAGTCGATGGTGACTGTCATCATGGATGCCTTCCCACGGTTAAGAAGATGGCGGGTCTTTGTTTGTGCATTCGTCTGCTTTGGAATATATATCACAAGCTTCGCCTACGTCACGAATGTAAGTAGAGAGTCCTGGACCCTGTTTCATAAAACTGGATATCAATAACAAGTTAAAAGCTACTGTTATAAGCTACTGAAATCAAGGCATCTGATTGGCTGAGAACAAAGTTATCATAGAAATTAAGCCTTTGTTGTAAATAAAAAAAATTATGAAACGGGGCCCAGAGTCCATTCGTTTACGACATAACGAACTTATTAAAAAAAAATAGGACTCTAAATAATTTTAAGCCCCTATTGTGAAGTAAATGTATCTAAATGAAATTCATAATGATTGATGAATTAACACGATCGAAAAGATCCCTGATCATAATACAAGTGTGATAAGGGTAATTTGTGCGCGCGTGTGTGTTTGTGTGCGAGTGTGTGATGCGCACGTGTGTGGCAGGTGCAGCTTTACGTAGTCACTGAGAGGATCTCAGATCCCACCCCACACAATATGGTTCGTTCGTTCGTGTCTCC
Source organism: Strongylocentrotus droebachiensis (assembly GCA_035222895.1). NCBI lineage: Eukaryota > Metazoa > Echinodermata > Echinoidea > Camarodonta > Strongylocentrotidae > Strongylocentrotus > Strongylocentrotus droebachiensis. The sequence continues at coordinate 13,451 of JAVYIG010017428.1, forward strand.
TAAGATCAAGATTAATGTATCTTGATCTTCGGAGTAGTTGCTACAACCGGCCGTGTCAGACACGTTGCCCCGGGTGCCAGATAGGACTCTTGTAGCGTGCCCCCATTTAAAACAATTATACAATAACAGTTAACATTACATTTAATTAATAGTAAGAAACTATTAAAATTACTCTCATGTTACGGGAAAAAATACGGTTATTAGGTTATTAGGTTTCACATCACACATATTGTTATGGTTTTGATAAAACTCTTAATAGTTCTACGCTGAGATTAAGTTTGTATCCTTACTTTTCTTTACGATAAAGGCTGGGCCTTACTGGGTGTCCCTCATTGACAGCTACGCCTCGGGCTGGATCTCCCTGATTACAGGCATTGCAATACCAATCTGCTTCACCTGGGTGTATGGCTTCGACCGCCTCAAGAATGACTTTAGATCCATGCTGGGTAACAAGACGGTTGATCACTGGACATTCTATTACTGGAAGATATCATGGATGGTGGTGTCACCGGGTATACTCGTCGTAAGTGTCTGTAAACATCTGACAAGGTTTCCGGGGGTGTTTCACAAATTGTTGTTGTTGTTGTTGTTGGGTTTTAAGGCTGACCAATCTAAAAAGATTATTTCTGCCTGGCTGTGCTGTTTTTTTTTAGTTGCTCATCACTGATGATTAGATGGCGCTGTTTCTTTTCCTCTTCAGTGGGTATCATGTACAAAGACTAAGTTGGACTTAACTGTGGCAGGCCGTTCATGCCACTGTCTGCTTTCATCATTTACTACATTGGTCTTTCAAAGGACGTACAAATCTTGGTCACTAATGTACAGAATTGATATGTTTTGATAATTCATTATTGAAGGAAAACATATTATCTAAAGATCATAATGGTGAGAACAAACGGTGGCACGAACAGCCTGCCATTATGTAGTGAAGTCCAACTTAAAGTCAATCTTAGTCGTTGTCAGACACTCCCCAGGAGGAATTAAGGGACTCCATCTTGTATCAGATGATGGCCCTGCATGGCTTTCAAAGCCTGATCTGACACTCTAGCTGCAAAACGTCACAGCCAGAAGGAGCATTTGGAATGGAGAGGGAAATGGTTCTGGCAGTTACATTGTCATGTCTTAGTCTTTTTTTTAAATTGTAATAGGTGATTTCGTGCTGTTGTGTAAGACATTACGTCTTTTATCCACATGATTATTTCATGAAACAGTGAAGAATTTCTTGATACGACCACTAAATGGTGTGCTCTGTCGCATTAATACCATTTTATGTCATACGCGCCACAAATCGCCCTCATGTTTATGTTAGATTAACGTTGATACTCCTTTTCTTTCTAAGGTCATCCTGATATATAACATTAGTAATTGGTCGCTACCAGAGTACAACGGCCCTTTCCCTGCTTGGTGCCACGTGATTGGTTGGTTGTTCATAGCAGGTACGCTGGTCTTCATCCCAGGTGTTTGGATTTTCGACATGCTTCGCTCATCCGGATCATTTCGCGAGGTTTGTTTAATTGCAATGATTATAAGAATTGTTGTTTATTGCACAGTAAAATAAACTTTATTGTCATGCCTCAATAACTCACCACCTTGCAAACTTTTGCTCTTCATTTTATATTAATTTGTTTCAGTGATTCGTGGGTATGTACCGCAGGGCATCATATAATCTTTGAATACTGTCAGTTGATGACCGGGACCTGAGTTCGAGTTTTAACTCTTTACATGCCAAATTATTTTACTGTGCCAATATATCATGTAATATAGACCATAGGCTTCAAGATTAATTATTGAACTGTTTTAAGTGAAAGATAAATCTAAGCCGGGTTAAAAGCGTTGTCATCATAGATCAGCCCGGAAGTGGAGCTAATCAAGGCCGAAAATGGTTAATTTCGCAAAGCCATGTTGCACAAAGCAATCCTTCCGTTAATTGGTACCAATAATGTTTTGTGGAAAAATGTATGTGTGACATAATAGGTAATTAGACATTTTGCGTCAAAGGGAACAACAACAACAAATTGGGGGGTGGGAGAGGGAACATTTACAAACATTGCATGTTTGCAGATTTGAAAGAAAGAAGAGTAAAGGTAACAACTTTCGCGAAAATGAGTTATATTTATTTCCACGATGTTCTAAAACATGTGAACGCGTATAGTGTTTGTTAAAATAGGGTAATTGTATTAATGTTTAAGAGTTAGGGTTACATTTAGAACCCATGTTGTACCAGTGTTATGCAACCGGGGTCCTATTTTGTGGACAATGCTCTTTAAAGTATGCAAAATAGGGGGATACTTTGGACACTGCTAACGATCACCTATGAATATGAAGTAATCCGATCGGGTATTAATATAAACTAATGAGCGCTATTTTTTGGACTCTGCAGCGTCTTCGCCGGCTTTGTCGAATCGATCCCAGCTGGGGACCCTCCCAGCCAGAGGACCGCCTGCTCGCCTACCGCATCCACGAGGAGTACGGGACCACTATGGGTGGAGTACTCGATGTCGATGATCAGGAGATGAAAGAGAAAAATGACAATATCGACTTCGAGTTGGAACCTTTCAAGGCTGATGTGAGCAAAGACCGCAATCAGGGCACAGGAAGCCATGAAGATGGGAAGTATGGTCGGTTAGATCAATAGTTGGTGTAATCTTAACAATGACAATGGCAGACCCCTCTCTCTTCTCCCCATTTCCCCCTCCCCCCTCTTTCTCTCTTTTTTTCTCCCCCTCTCTCTCTCTCTCTCATTCGTCTTCTTACTCCCTGTCTCCCTGTCTCTCTCTCTTATTCTACCCCCCCCCCCTCTTCCTTTTAATTTCCTACACCATTGTTAGGATTACCTAAGCATTTGTATACAAATATTTTCATTTTCTATTACTATACAGAGCACTTGTAACTTTTTTATTCTCCAGTGGTCTCTACATACAAGCCATGCTTAGACTCCTTCACTATGTTTTAACCACTGTGCCAATCTTAAATGTTTTGTTTAAATAATTGTATAATTTTTTAACGCATCTTTTGTTTGATGTTATGTTATTAAATTTGTACATATTGCATATGCATTTGATTATGTTATATTACGTGGAAAACAAAGAAACCTTAGAGCCCAAGTCCACTCCAATTTTCGAAAATTATAGGATGTTGGAAATAAATCAAAGGTTAAAACTGCCTAATATCACGGGCGTACTTTAATCAGGTACTTTTGAAGAGCGATTTTGGTTTCGGTTATTTCAAGCAAAACATTTAAATTGCCGCACCGGTTTGAGGTATGCTCCTCCCAGCGAAAGTGCCAGCAGTGTACATTTTGACAATAGGGTATCTTCGTAATGTAACCAAATTTAATGCATACGTCTTTGTGAAGTGCCTCGATACAAACTATTTCATTCACCTGATAAGGATAATAGTATTACAATAGACAATATAATCCGAACTGCAACCTTAGTCGTTGCCAGGTAGGACAAATATTATGGCTTGCCCTATATATCAACACTTTTTATATGCAGTTTGCATTCTAACATTTCAAATACTGTTATTCTTATCAGGTGAATGAAAGAAATCAACAAAATAATGTTTGATTTGACAGAAAATGAGAACAAAATGATGAACAATCAGTTTGTACAAGTATCAATAATGTTTTTAATTGTTATAATTGCTATATAGTCTCATTATCATTATTATTATTATTATTATTTTTACTAATTTCATCATCGTCATTATTATATTATTATTATTATCATTATTAATATTACTATTATCGTTAAGCAAAGGTATCATTGTTGTTATTATTTTCGTCATTATTATTAAACTACATTCAAAATGATTCTTTGGTTGTAAAAACATTTATTATTGTATTTTTTTTTTTTTGGGGGGGGGGTTGTTGAAATTAATTTCTAATAATTTGTAACAAGAATTGAGTTGAAATAATTAAAATTAGAAAAAAGACAGCATTGATGTATTTGTATGGTGTTTAAAATTAGTGAGTGTACGGTGCTTGTGTTAGGGATGGGGTGGTTGCGAGTGTGCCGGAAGGTTTTCATTATGTTTTACTACGGTTAAAAAAAAACGATATCATTGTTTTTAAGCACGCAAAACAGTTATTGCTATGAAAAATAAATTAAATCGCAATCTCAATTCCGCTTGGTGTTCGAAATTGCAAATCTAAAACAAGGGTAAACATACATAATCATATTTAGTATGATCATTTGTAAAAATCCACGGGAACGTGGGGACACCGCCCTAAATAAAATGGAAGGGTGAAAAACAATATCAAATACAGCCCCCTAAATGTTTGTCTTTGTAAACAACTCCTTGCATCTTCTTTAAAGGCACCTAAATGTGTCAACAATTACTTTTAAAATAAGCAATTTAAAGCTATGGTTATGTTACTGTCATTTAATTTTGCGATTATTAGGGGAAAAAACGCAAACACCAAAATGTGTTTCATGTTTGAGTGCTATTATTTATTCGGCAAAACAAAGTGTATACAAAAGAATTACATATAAGAACAAATCATACAAAACAAAGGATTAAAATCATTAAAAAAACAAAACATTATCGTGATTCCCATGAGCATATACAGGAATAGGGTAGGCAAACTAAATCACAGAAACCATGAGTTTCTTGGTACACTCTGTAAAATCGAACGAAATTTTTGGCCCGACTTCAAAATGTAACCCCCCCCCCCCCCCCTTGAAAAAATCCTGCGTACGCCACTGGTCAAGAGGCAAAAGAGGGGAGGGTTAAAGAGAAAGAGAGAGGGAATATAAAAGAGTGATCGAATGAGTGAAAGGAGAGGCGAGATAAATTAAAAATTTGGAGAGATGATTACTGCGGGCCCCAAACATATTTTGGAGAGGGAAGTTGTATCAGTAAGGCTTCCCCTTCGCAATGATATGAATTTTGCATCAATTCAATACACGTTTAAATCTTCGGGTCACTACTTTTAAATCATGTAAATACCATCAGACTAAATCAGACCTATAATGCAGTCCTTCCATTATTTTGCTTAAATCTTTGCCTCAGATTCTAAACAAAATCCTGGATTTAGCTAAGGCTGCAGTCATAATTATAAATCTTAAGATCAGTCAGGAATCCCATGACTTTTACAAGCCGATCACCTGTCTGATTGTTATGTTTTAATACAAAGCTTCCGGGTGTTATTTATAATTATCGTTACGTTAATTAGCATTGGTTCAGTATAAGTTTGAAAACGATATTGGTAAATTAATTTTTACTTTTTGAGGCACTTCATGATCATTTTGAAGCGCAATTTTGTTAGGGCTTCAATACTACACCATATCACAGACACTGATAACACGTAGGACCATGCTTCTCAGATTTGTGAAATTAGAAACATTGTTAAAGGGCCACTCTAACCAAAACGGGCTAAAGATTGAAGGAAAAAAAGACATGTAGAATAATTTTTGACGGAGATTCCGAACATGACAATGATTTTTCTTAGAAATCATCGATAATTCTGGAATCTAGCTTTAAAAATGACGACTCAGAACGCTCAGAAAAAGCCTAGTTTCAGAGCTGTATTGAGCAATAGCATATGACCGTCACTGCAGGAGACTTCTTGGTAAGAAGGAGGGTGACTTAGGGATTAAAATGTCTTTAAAAAGGCAAACCATGATATTAATTGAGGAAAAAAGATATTTATCCGAAAAATAATATGCACTTGATAATCCCAGTACGTTTCTGGCAATTTCGTTAGTTGTAGGACAAACCGGACATGCCCGCAATGACGTCAAATGCGTAATCAAGCCACGTGACCGTATTACCTTTTTTCTAGGGGCTTAAGCTACAGTCCCATATACGTCCCGGACCGTCCCGGACCATCCCGGACCCCATCCGGGGTGATCCGGGATTCGGTCCGTGTTGACACCGTGTTGGCACCGGGGTGGTCCTGGATGGTCCTGGATGGTCCTGGGCGGTCCGGGAGTCGACCCCGGAAGTTTTTGACGGTCAAAAACTGCCGGGGTGGTCCGGGACGGTCCGGGACAATAGTTTGATCCGGGGTGATCCGTGAAGCCACCGTGCTGGGTCCGGGGTCATCCGTAGTGGCGCCGGGGCGGTCCGTGTTGATCCGTGGCAGTCCGGGAGTGAGTTATTGACCCCGGATCACCCCGGCGCTCCTACGGATGATCCCGGACCCAGCACGGTGGCGACACGGATCACCCTGGACCAGCACGGACCAGCACCGGGGCGTTCCGGGATGATCTGTGTTGGCACCGGGATGGTCCGGTGTCATCCGTGTTGGCACCGTGTTGGCACCGGGGTGGTCCGGGACGGTCCGTGGCGGCTCCGTGCTGGGTCTGGAATGATCTGTACTGCTGCCGGGGCTATGCCCGGACGGTCCGGGGCGGTCCGTAGTGGTACCGTGTTGGGTCCGGGGAGACGGTCGGCGGTTGCGATTTTTTGAACAAAACATCCCGGACCATCCCGGATCACCCCAGACCATGGTCCGGGATGGTCCGGAGTGGTCCGTGCTCGTCCGTGCTGGTCCGGCTTTATATGGGACTGGGGCTTTAGCAGCGTGAGATCAGTGACAAAATGGATGGTTATTATCGTTTTGGGGTCAATTTAGAGATTTTCTAAAAAATCAGAGGCTGGAATATTAATATGTAGAGGTTTATTCATGTTTTGAAAGGCTACGTTAGTTGGGTTAGAGTGGCCCTTTAAATCACGGTTCAAACTTTCGTAATCTATAAAAAAAAAAAAAAAATCAAAAATTGCCGTCGAATGATGAAGTATATGCATGTCGATACATGTATCATGTTCGTCTTATGACAGCAGCAGTTTTAATGCATAAATTACACCTTAATAGGCATATTACAGACTGACATATCGGCAATTTGAGGAGATTACGTTTGTTCGCATAATCTAAAACTTGTATAAACAAAAATCAAGGTAATTATAATACTAATGTGTTTACACTAAAGATACTGTGTCTAAACTAACAGACTTTGTTATGGCTTACGAACTTTGATTTGTTCCTAATTATCAACAGCTGATCAAAAGGTTAACGTTTAATCTTTTAGGAAATTTGTTCAAACATGTCGCAAGATTGACAAAAAGTAAATATTGTACACGAAGACGGCATTAATTCTCAAAGGTATTTGTAAATTGCATAGTAGTAAAGAGAGATTAACGAAAGTCACTATGAACATGACAGACAATGAAAGCGGACAAAATATACAGTTCCTCAGGTAGACAAAGGGACATCCCTTCACTGCTATTATGTAAAAATGTGTAGAACAGGTGTCACATGCATATCCACCTGTTCTACACATTTTTACATAATAGCAGTGAAGGGATGTTCCTTTGTTTTCCTGAGGAACTGTATATTTTGTCCGCTTTCATTGTCTGTCATGTTCATAGTGAGTGGTGGTTGTTGCGAATGTGGTCCTGAAAGCATTCGTCATCCTGTTATGATTTGTATTTTATTTCATATACATATAAATATTCGTTTCTCCCCCCCTCCCTTTTTTTTTAGTTGGGGGTGGAGGGGGGGGGGGTGGATAAAGGAAAATGTTATCATTAGCAGTCTGCTGAAATTCGTTTGGTTAAAGGAACAAAACTCCTATGTAATGTTGATAAACTTGCCTGACTGGTCTAAAGCTTGAATGGTGATATTCACCCCCACAGTGGCTGTTTATATAGGTTTTGGGATGAACTTGGTTTTAGGTTAGGTTTGGGGTTAGAGTTCAGATAACGATTTCGTCCACTTTTGGGAGTTAGGAATTTGTTAAGTATATTAAAGCCCCACTGTACTACTTATAGCTACTTGCGTCCTCTATATAGCAAACAAAGCCTAACTGGTGCCTGTTGGTCCCCCCTGATTCCCCTTTTCTTATGTTAATTGAGAGCTGATTTAATGAGATAACCACCTGTTAGTGGCTTTGCAGGGAGATCCAATTTCCCTGGCCAAACTAGTACAGACGGGCTTAAAGGACCGCGGTGCAATGAACCGATTTTAATACTAACATATTCAAATATATGGATGTTTCTTTCTTGGGGATCTATAGTGACAAGTGACCCAGTAACATGTTAACAATGAATGAACTGCAATACATGGAATTAAGTCTGCATACATTACTTGTTGATGTGTCGGACAATATATGGCAAGCTTTCGGGTTGTCCATAACAACCTGTTTTCAAACAGGATGCATACAATTTGAGTGTGTTAGCAAACCGGTGTATTAAACACGATTGTCGTACTACACCGTTAAGAATGTGATTATCACATTCTGATGAAACGTCTACATAATTACATATACCACGTTTACAATGGTATACAAATTATACATGTTTGAGAGTGCATTAGTGAATATGCACTGCACGCAGGTTAAGTCACAGTAGGATAACGAACGAGACTTGTCGAGTTCATTGTCCGTCTCATATCACTAATGCACGAGCAAAAAACATGTATTATTTGTTCTATAGATGGGTCTACAATATGAGTATGAAGTCGGAAGATTGACGGTTATGCACGCACACGTGATCCATTTCAACGCTTCTCATTAGCTACATTCTTGAACCCATTTTATAATATTTGGTATTGCAAAATGTTACTCAATGGCCTCATAATATCATCTTCATCAGTCTTTTAGGCATACATAAACTTTGATCGGCGATCTGTACCTCATAATAATTGTTAACGGAGTATTATCAAGATTAAACCTAGTTATCATTACGAAATTATCCTAGCGGTTTAGATAATTAAGGGCCAGCTAGTCTGTCATAAAAAGTCACGTTTTAACGTTAAGTGAAAATTATCTTTAAGGAAGAAATTAATTGTTTTATTTCTATCCAATTTGTGAAGAGTTGTCAAAGTAAATCAAAACTATCCGTATTTACTCGACAATTTGAAAACAGGTAATTAAAGATGGTCAAATGCTCAAACTCAACTGTTTTTTGAGTTAAGTGTAAGTCATGACAAAAATGCTTAAGAAAGTCCTAAGGAATGGACTCAACTTGCTTTCCCTGTGAAGTTTTGTAGTATCTTTAAATCATCGAAGCCAGTCGAAGTTTCTGTAACTTTCAAATCTACTGGTACCGAAATGATAGACTTGTGTAGGAGTCTACGAGCACGAAACCACGCAACCCTCATATTACAACATCGAAAAATTAATACTATTCACTCTTTAAACCTATTAACGGACCCTCATATCATCATTGCATTACTCAACAGATTTAATCCACTTATAGGTGTGTACAATATACGATCTTCGACCTCATAGAGATTTGTAACTTTATCTATCTCGAAGATAATTATGCATAATTATGATAAGTACCAAGCTGAGCCGTCTCACTCCTCCTAGTACGAAGCTGTACCTTGTCACATCAATGATGACCTTGATAAAATATTGTTTGGGCAACAGGAGTCTTGTATCTGGCATTGGTTATTAGGAATCCAACACGGCAGCCATCTTGACGCGAGGTTTCATTCTTCTTCTGGAGGAAAGATAAACTTTGGACAGGATTGGGGCTTTGGATGTCTTTTTATATCTTTTATAACTTTCATCAACTTTCACGAATACATTTCCTTACCCATTGAAATTGATAAAACATTTTATATGAACATTCCATTGCGGAGAAGACACTTCTGTGAGAAAAGGATACTACTGAACGGGAAGGATTTCAGGCGCGAGATCAACGTCACCGCCCTGGCAGTTTCTGCAGGAGAATACCTTGTGGAAGTTACTGGAAATATGCCTCTATAGAAGAGTTTTATCCATATTAAACTTTACCATGGGTACCCCTTGCCCAATAGACTCCAAACTCCGTCCTAGATCATGCGGTGCCGTCATGTGGGCATCTACTACGATTTGCCTGATCTTTCTTCTCACCTTGATGGCTCCCGTGGCCAAGGCCGATGCCAGCGTGCCTGACTTTGACTGTGATTTCGATACGGATTTATGCGGTTGGAATGTAGACCCGACGGGTGATATCAGCTGGTCCAGGCTGTCAGGGCCTACACCCACCCCTGATACCGGCCCGTCATCTGACCATACATCAGGATCAGGTAATAGGCTAGGATGATTATGATCGTTAGAATGATGATGCTGGTGATGATGATGGTGATGATGATGGTGTTGATGATGATGGTGATGATGATGGTGTTGATGATGAATTGAATTGAATTGAAAATGCCTTAATAAAAACGATACATAGCAGCCCAAAAGCTGAATTGCATATCGATTCACAATAAGTAGTAGTAAAATTGCATTTGGGTTTACCAAAAATATACATTAATCTTAAAGGGATAGTTGAGTTCTGTTTTCAGACTGCAAATGCCTTCAATGTGCATGGTTATTGCTCTTATCCTTATCTGAATTTTATAGTGCCCTTTTAGAACCTAAAATTGCTATGAAGGTAATTTTAGACCCCAAAATGTGTTAAATTTAGCCAATACGATCGTACCAATTCAGCTCCACTTTCAAAAAAACACGGTGACCGTTAATTTATTATTTAATTAAAAATAACAATACATGAGCCGGCTAATCGTGGGTAATATAAGCAACACGAAAATGCAAACAAAAAAGCCATTGGCATTGGCATTGGCTGAAATACGACGTAATTTTTTTAATTTTTTTTTTCAACGGTTTTTTCAAATTTTTCAAAATATCTAATATTTGTGGTGGTACACAAGTATTAGACATCGTTATAATTCAGCCGTCTCTAAACCGATTTTGATCAAACAAAGATGATTTTGTCATTTAAATATGATGTTCTTTCGAATTTGACACTCAGTTTTTCATTATCTCACAAGAAATTATTTTGTGTAGCGCCCTCTGCAAAAGAACTCAACTATCCCTTTAACAATTTGACAGGGAGTCAGTATATTATAAGATAAATCATCTTTGGGTGTTATTATGCAACATTGAAGGAGGGAGAAGAGAGAGAGAGAGAAATAGAGAGAGAATGGTGCGCGCGTGAGAGAAAGAGGGAAAGAGAGAGAAAGAGAGAGAGAGAGAGAGAGAAAGAATAGAGCGATGAAATAGTTAGAGAGAGATAGTGCGATGACATAATGAGATAGAAAGAAAGTTTTAACAAGATCTATATTATAACGACAGAAAGTTACATGTAGCCTATACATGGATTAAAGGGCATATTTAAACTATCAATCCAAATTGAAAGGAGACATATTCAGCTCTTTTAAAAATAAGATGAAAAGAGGGCGAACAGTGGAGAATAAATTGAGTACAAAAAAACAAGATACTACATTCTATATTTGGCGGTTTGAGTGTGAGAGAGAAAGGAAAAGGAAAAGAGAGGGGAAAGAGGAAGAGGGGGAGAAGAGAGAGAAAGAGACGCTGACAATCATAGAAAGAGAGAGGAGAAAGCGGTGAAAGAGAGAGGGAGAAATACAGAGAGAGAGAGAGAGAGATAGAGAAATAGAGAGAGAGAGAGAGAGAGAGAGAGATGAAAGAATGAGAGAGAGAGAAAGAAAGCGAAATGGTCAGTTTGAACAATACACTGTCTACATTAATTACATAATAACGACAAAAGAAGTCACTAAGGCATGGATTGAAGGGTATACCAATAATATCAAATCTATATTTAAAACAAGAGAGACACATATTAAATTTCTTTTGAGATTATACATCACAGTATAGATTTTCGATATAAAAGGTGTGAATGTGGGTTAAAACATTAATGAGCCAAACGAATTATTGTAAACAATAAGTTCCACATTGCGGAAAAAGTATCGCACAAATTTGTGATCCTTCACACAGAGATAAGTAGGTGTAAATTGACTCCCTATAGGTAGTAACTGCTTGTCACATAAGTGACACCCCTAAGAGAGTAAAGTTACTCCCCAATGTAGGGAGTAAACTATTTTGTTCATAATAAGGTGTAAATTTGTACCCTAAGGTTATGATTGTACTCCCTTTAAGGAGTGAAATTTGCACCAAATTGTGCTCATTTAACACCTTTTGGTTCCATTTTTTGAAAAATGGGTTCAAATTTACACCCTTGGGGTTGAATTTTATACCCTTTATGATCGATTCCACATGCTGTGGGGAGTAAATCTACACCCTTTTTATGCACAGCATCAACCAATTGATCGTCCCTCGAGTAATCAATCATCCATGCTTCATAATCACCTAACAGTCACTGATTCTCACCCTTTTGTCTACGTTTCACTGCTCTAAAGAAATCAGACCAGAATGTCGAGTTATATGTTGAAAGGCTTTAAAGAGAAGGTTGAGTTCTGGGAAGAGGTGAAAAATAATTTGTGAACTTTATAATTCTTATTATGCAAGTGTGGAAGAACATCAGATAAGACATGTTCCATGAAAAATATGGCTCTTCCAATGCCTTCATATTCTAAATATGTCATGTAACGTCGTAAAACTCGGGGGTAGGTTTTTTACGACACGTGTTCGTGTAGTCACATATACATCTTTCTGCGCACAGTGTTTGTAACTTTACCAAGACTTGACCAAATTTCTTATCATTTTGATGATTCCAGAACCTTGCAATACACACAAATTCGTATATGCTAGATGATCAACCTTTTTGGATTCCACACGGTTTCTTTCACAATGCAATCGCATGACCAGAACTCAACTTCATCTTTAATGCTTACCTAAACAACAATTAGTGTGAACTCAACACAAGTGCAGACTGTAAGAACTAACTTATGGCTGGACGTGTCGGTTCAAATGTAATGGAATTACCTAAACACACAATCCTGCCTTACCTAAAATCTTCCCTTTACTTACACGTATAAGAAGACAATTATGTACTAGTTAGTAAAACAACACTTCTGCTAATTTCATTAAATTATCAAATATAACCTTTCTGTCCAACCCCTTATTCTTGGTC
>JAVYIG010017429.1:0-26275 GCA_035222895.1 Strongylocentrotus droebachiensis
TATATGAGACATTAAAAGGAATTAAAGAAAAGTAAAATGTATATTAGAAAAGGGAAGAGATGGTAATGGTAATGGAATGGAATGAAATTAAATTAAACACTCACACATACATGTACATCACAATTGTGGATGAACCGCTCACCTTTGATTCTTTTCCTTTCCTTGCAAGTGTTTCAAAAAAACAATGATGGAATGCACTGTGTAGAGAAACTTCCTTCAAGGATGGCATGGAGCATATCATCTCTGCCACATCAAGTGACACAGTGGGTCCACAATCTCTCCCAATACAGAGTGCAACCTGCATAAAATGACAAAGTGATTACTGATGGGATGCAAAATAGAGATGTTCTCTTGGATGTTAGGCATACATGTGTATTACCTACATAAGCGGTTGCCCTAAATGTGCTGCAAGAACTACACAGATTAAGAGGGAAAAGGAAATAAATAAGATGGTTTGTTGACAAACCAGGAGATAGCTGAATTGTTTTCCTTTTAGTTCAGAAGACACCGTAGCTTATTTTACGTCTACCATAGCACGTATGGAATTTATGCTAATTCTAGTTCAGAGTGACGTGTTTGCAGATGCCATGTTTCTTTCGTTAGGAAAGGACGTTCAGGAGATGAAAGTCTTACTATGTTTTTTTCAGGATCCAGGAATTCTTAGGGGTGGGGGCCCAAATTTGAAATCAATTTGAAATTTAGTGTGCTGAAATATGAAAAATCGTGGCCGGCCAATATTTCGCCTCAGTGGGGGGGGGGGGGGGGGGGGGGGGGGTGTGAGAACTATTTTTTTTTTTTTGCTAAAAAAAAAATTGAAAATCGCGCCGTCCGAAAATTCGCTCGTGGGGGGGGGGGGGGTTTTGGCTCTCGAAAAATTGCACCCCCCCCCCCCCTCTTGAGCGCCAGGGGGAGGCCCATCTCCAAAAAAAAGTTAAAATTTACGTTAAAAAATGTAAAAATACACATTTTTTTTCCCAGGGGGGGGGGGGGGGGGGGGGGCCTTGATCCGCCACTGGTTGTTTTAGTTAGCCAGGAAATGTCGCCATAGAAGTAAGTTTATCTTTAAAATATCATGCTTTTCATGTGTGGTGATTTAAGAATGTGTTTTGGTCAGGTTGTTGAAGAAAAATGATATTACATAATCAATGTTTACCGAGTACGGTGTATAAATTGCTATGCACAAAACTGTATAGTGATAGGTCTACGTTGTATGAGTTACATTGGAAGTCTTATTTCTTTAGAAATGACAATGCATAACATACAGATGCGATGTTAAATATCGCTGTCATCTATGTAGATATGTTTAATACAATGTATTCAGGTGGTTTAATACATTATTTTAAGCTGGCTTATTGTTGGCCATTTAGAGTGATAGTTTAAGTGAGAAAGTTGAGTTAGTAAATACATGAATGAACAAAACAGAGTAAGCTTATAAACTGGAAATGTTTGCTCTATAAATGGAAGTTTGTGAGTTATGATGTAAACAAAGGACTAGGGGTTTAATCTTACATTTGATTAACGAGATGTTGTTCTGGTGATGTTTAGATTAGTCCTTCGTATTTAACGTGGAAGTTTCCTTAGTCTTAGTGAGTTTGTTATAATGAGGTTACACTACACATTTCAAGGAGTTAAAGTAGTATTTTGACTTGATTTCAGTTTCAGAACAGAGCATAGAAATCGCACTGTCAGAAACTTCTAGACTTGTTTATCTCTTGATTCAATGATAGTATGTCGAGCTTGAAGTGGATACAGTTAATTTGGTGTAGGCATTTAGCTTTCATTAACTTAGTTGATGTTTGGATATATCAGTCTTCGTTTATATACAATGTGCAAAGATTGTACATGTATTTATGATCCTTTTGTGTCTCTTTTGTACTCACAGATTGAATAAAATTGCAGCTTGATTTTCAAGCTCTACCTATGCAATTCAAAGCGGCATTCCTGGTTTTGATTCCTTAACTTCAGTGATCCATAAGGGTACAGGCTTAAGAGCTATTGCCATGACATTTCATATCAAATTCCTATTTCTGCGACATTAGCAACATCTCATCTCAGTTTACCATGTACTAAACAGAGAATCCTTAAACTAAATAAAAGGAGAGTATAAGTCTAAAACATATTGTTTCAAAGGAGATTATTTAAGTTCACACCATCTGGTGCCTCATACCTTAATCATTTATAAATGTTGATAGGAATACGATCACTGAATTAAAAGGGTTGATATGGAGCAAAAATCTAGTCTCGCAAAGGAGAAAAGAAGTACAATGTTGATGCCCCCTGCATCAGCACATATATGTATTCAGTCTTTTTCAATTCAAATGACCATTTATTTTCTTCCAAATCAATTTGACAACATATTTGACATCTGTTCAAACAATATAATTTATACGTAGGAACATAAATATAATCAAAGAACTTGTATTACAAGGAAGAAGGCGCGAATCCCGATAAGCAAAGCTTGTAATGGGTACGCCTGAATACACAAATATATAATACCGGTATACATTATAAATAGAAGAAAGAAAGCAAGGAAGAAAGGGATAGGCAAGGAGGAGAGGAGAATAGAGAGCTTGGAGAAAGAGAAAAGAAGTGGACTGCGACCAAGTCTCAGAATACACGGGGGCAATTGGCGATTCTACCCCCAATTGAGCTACATGATCGCCTCCGCCAGATTGCTCAAGGGGGCGATTGCAAACTTAAAAATCGCCCCCTTGAATTAAAAATAAAGATTATTTTTTCTGTAACTTTCACACAATATTGAGTTTCAACTTTCGAACCTTAAACCAATGAAATTGGTGTGCACGCTGCCACCCCATCATCTGCTAAAGCTAGAGGCAATTGCGCAAGGACTGAACCATGAAGAAGTTTTTCGTGTGAAAAGCGTGAATCCTCTGAAATCTGGTAATTCCAAAAGACCAGAAAATAATGAACCTCGACCAGCAAATCAACCGAAAACTAAAATTAGTAAAGGGAAACCTGTTGGCATGGAGGCGACTGTATGGGCTTGGACGAGACATTTCGTACAGTGGGAGGAGCTCTTACCATTAGCTGCATGTAACTTGAAAAGTTGTTAGAGGGAAAATGCTGACTTAAATAAATAACAATGATGAAATAGCAAAGAAGTTGGGAGTATCATGGGTACCAATTCAATGGAAATTTGATTAAAAAAAGAGCCCCTGTGTGAAGGCTCTCGGGGGCTCTTTTCTTTTTGGAAGAGCCCCCATGGAAAAAAATTTAATTTGAGCCCCGACTGCAACATAGCAGCAATAGAGTGTATGGCATGCATAAACAACATAAAGGCAAGATATAGGTAAAGGGTATACCGTAATGTGGAAATATTTGACTTTGAGATTATTAAACAGAATATGCAAATACCAAGGGTTAAAGTGAAATAGAAGATGAATTGAACTACAGTAATCAAACACATGTACATGTTTGTTAAGAGTTGCAATATCAGTAACCCCAATTATACACAGGGCCAGGAATATCAAACAGATTCCTTTGTGCCCTGTTAAACAATTGTAAACCAAAAATTGGGATTTCACTTAGTCATAGGCAAGAGATATTTTGTTGAAAGGGATGAAAATGTGCAAACTATTGATAAAGTTCCCTTTTCCCAAATTTTATCTCATCTAAAAGGTAAAGATGCACTATACCGTGTGAGTCAAAAAAAAGTTTACACCTAGAAAATTGCTAATTATTTAAAAATTCATCTATGAACAGTAAATTATTATACATCTTATGAAAGAGTGTTTTATCCCAAATCATATGGTATCATTTTTGTGTTGTATGTGTTCACGCTTGGATGAACACGAGGCATTGTTTGTGAGAGTGCAAAAATCGACTTGCGCCAAAGTCACTATGAACATGACAGACAATGCTTGAAAGCAGACAAAATATACAGTTCCTCAGGTAGACAAAGGAACATCCCTTCACTGCTATTATGTAAAAATGTGTAGAACAGGTGAATATGCATGTGACACCTGTTCTACACATTTTTACATAATAGCAGTGAAGGGATGTCCCTTTGTCTACCTGAGGAACTGTATATTTTGTCTGCTTTCATTGTCTGTCATGTTCATAGTGAGTGATGCGTACAGTTTGTATTATGTTAGGATTAGTGGAGTGGGAGAATGAATTAAAGGGATTTTGTAACATTGTTCAGATGAGAGATAGTGGTGCTAAGGTAATGACTTCAATGCTAGATGTACAATTAAAGATAATCTGAAAATTTGAGCGAAAACGGACCATTATATTCATGGTACAAATTAAGAAAAACTGATCCGATCGATTCCTTAATTCTCCCAACTATATATTTACAATTTAATTACATTTTAGAAGAATGGAAATCTCACAAAGCAATAAAATGGCTTTACATTCCATTCCAGACATTTAAGTGTTGACAGATTTTGTATAGCCTGTTTTTATGTCTTTTTTTCATGGAAAAACGGTTGGGAAAATTCAAAAATGGTTGGGAGAATTTAGATTCAGAAGCGCTGCACATCGACGCCCGTTCGAAAACCCGTTGAAACTTTGTTAAAAATCTTCATATTGCGTGAATTAATTTCGGATTTGGGGCATCATAGTTGGATAATCCATACATACAAACATAATTTTACGTGTTTTGCATCCTGATTCAACAGATTTGTGAAATCAACCATCACAATGTTACTAAGTACCTTTAAATGTATCAAATGAAATGCATTGCATACGCTTTTTGCAAAGTGCAAAGTCACACCACCCACACACACGCGCACAAATGTTCGTTGATATTTGATATTCGATATTTGATATGTGTGGCATGATTAATTTTGTTAGGGATGTTATTTGGATCTGCAAAGACCGAATTAATACCCAAATCCAAATTGTTTTATTCACAATCACATACATGTAAGTAATTTGGCGCAAGTCGATTTTTGCACTCTCGCAAACAATGCCTCGTATTCACCCAAGCGTGAACACATACCTGACAAAAATGGTACCAAATGATTTGGGATAAAACACTCTTTCATAAGATGTATAATAATTTTCTGTTCATAGATGATTTTTAAAATAATTAGCAATTGTCTAGGTGTAAACTTTTTTTTGACTCACTCTGTATGTACGTGCCAGTACAGAGCTTCAATGTTATTGTAAATTTGCACGTTCTGAATTTTTTCAAAATTCCTCTTCCACCGACATCAGATTCGTTTTGTGAACGTTATGCCTAGGTCTATGAAACTTGGCAGACATGTGTATCAACCTACTTGACAAATACCTGCCAAGCTCGGTAAAATTTCATGACGTAGATCATTACAATGCGTGACGTGCTTGTAGGACATTTGCTTGGATGACAATGGGGTCAAAATGACTGCAATGAAGTACCCCTTCAAATGATACACGGTATATGTTCACTCAGAAAATTTTGAGTGAATCGAAATTGAAAGCAGGTCACAATTCCGATTACGCGGGGTTTCTGCCCAACTGTAACACGTATTGGCTATGCATGACATCAATTTTCAGAGTGATTTTTGCCCCTTTTCGATTTTTCTTTATCTTGAAATTTTGCAAGTGTATTCTGAGTGGCCAAACTCAGGGCGTCTCATACCCCGATTTTGAAAATCTGCAGAGTGGGACGTTTTAGATGCCATTTCATATTCTGCATTATAATGTATCGCACTATATATGCATCACATATTAGTATTAAGCATGTAAGGCCATATAGGCCAAAGTATATGGAAACCATACGTGTGTAATCATGTGTTACTGGTATTTATATCTGCTCAAAGAAATAGAAATGCTGGCATCAATGCATGCATATCGTTATACGTTTGTAAAGAAAATAGAAAAGAAAATTGGTTGGTATTAGGGGCCATAAAATAGCACATGTGCTAGTCGAGATGCACCCTTCCATAATTATACTGTTGTACTGTAAGAAAACTGCAAAAGATATAAGAACTTGTACAACTAGATGGAACTTTGACTGCGCGCAGTCGAAATGATGCCTCCGCCATAGAGCAATTTTACAAACCAAAACAGAAGAAATTTTTCAAATTCAAGTTCAATTGTAATCCATTAACAGGTTCTCAGAATATCGTGATTACAAGCAATTTCTCATATACATATATGACCCTTTGATCTTTGACCACAAGACCCTAACATCTACTCAGTTCATTGGCTCTGCAAGATGTCCCGAGTTAAATAGTAATCCATCTGTCAGTTCTAATCAGAATGCGTTCACAAGCTATTTTTGCATACATAATGAGCCCATGACCTTTGACCTCATGACCCAAGAATCTACTCAGTTCATTGGCTCTGCAAGATACATACATGATCTAAGTTTGGGAGGAATCCATCAATCTGTTCTAATGATAATGCGATCACAAGCTATTTTTGCATGCATAATGAGCCGCATGACCTTTGACCTTGACCTCATGACCCCCAAATTTAATCAGTTCATCGGCTCTGCAAGATACATACATGACCAAAGTTTGGCAGGAATCCATCAATCAGTTCTTCAGAAAATGCGATCACGAGCTGTTTTTGCATACATAATGAGCCCTGTGACCTTTGACCTTTGACCTCGTGACCCCAAAATCTACTCAGTTCATCGGCTCTGCAAGATACATACATGACCAAAGTTTGACAGGAATCCATCAATCGGTTCTTCAGATAACGCGATCACGAGAACGGGACGTACGGACGGGCGTACGTACGGACGGACGGACGGACGGACGGACGGACAACCCGAAAACATAATGCCTCCGGCTACTTCGTAACGGAGGCATAAAAATGGATGAACTAATTTTGTTCATCAAACTGTGATTAACTTACCACATGTGGTCCAATGAAAGCATAACCAGCTACAGTGTGTGCTTTCATTCGAGGGGATACGGTCAGTATAATTGCATTTGATGAAACCCTGTCCTTCACCAAGGCTGCTACATCTGGGTTCTGACTCTCAAAGGCTACATCAACAATGAAAGATAACTCTCTACCTACATCTATGTCTAGTCCCTGAAGCATAGAGTTCAGAACATGGGTTGCAATACTTTTGTTTTGTGACACAGTGAAGTACAGGAGATACCTAAACTCCTCCTTCCTTGGCAGCACTACTTGCTCAATCAGCCTGTTGAATTCATTACGATCAGATTCATACAGGGAAGCAAGATGGACTCCAGACATGTACTCCTGAAACAGTTTGTGAGGGAAGAAGACTGGCAATTGCACATGAGAATTCCTCTTTTGTATGTCCATGCTAGTGGTAATTCTGTCCTCCTGAGACAAAATTCCAACCCGACAGGCAGTCTCCTTGGCTTCTGGGCATATTTGGAAATCATCTTCACCGAAAATCAAGGTATTTTCTAGCAGACCATTGAGGGCCTGCCTGGCAATCGGTTCAAGGAGCTCATCAATTTTTTTCAAATAAGAAAGGAGTGAGGGGCTGCCTACATTCTTCACCATTTTCTGAGCATAATGTTCTGTTAGAAAGGCAATCATTTCTTTGAATATCTGTGAAAAAGTTTTCAGTGATTTCATTTCCTTTAGTTTTTGCTCATCAAGTTCTTTCCACATAAGGCACAACATGGCTACATATATAGGATAGGGGGCCATGTTTTCAGATATGACATCATTCTCACTGGTGAACTGGATAAGCTGATTTGCTTTATCATCATTCTTTGGAAAGTATCTGTGAATGTAATCAGACAAATTCTCTCTGTTAAAACCCTCAACACGAATGAATGTGTAGAGCTTCACTAGATCACCATCTGATCTAATCTCTACTGCCCTCCATGGGCGAAGTGGTCACTAAGACTGGGCAAGAGGCAAGTTGATCTGAACAAAGAATCTCTACAAGTCCAATATCATCAGTCTCAGATGAGCCTCCACATGCTTCTGAGGGGGTGACACTTGGCTGTGATGGCTGAAGTTGCATTTGATCAGTAGGCTGTGATTCGCAATATTTTGTCTTCATGATTTTGCCTTTGACTTCATCTAGCCCATCGAATGCGATGAATACCTTGTCAGGATTTGACCGGATATACTCAGTAATCTGAGAAACCGTTGCTGGATTGTTTTTGGCCAGATAAGACTTTGCAATCTCGCCAATAGTGTGTTGCTTAAATTCACGTAGAGGAACAATCAAGACCCACACAAAGTTACTGATATGCCTCGCTTCAACCCAGTCCCAGGCAATCTTAGCACAGAATGTAGTTTTTCCAGCCCCTGCCTCTCCCTGAACCATGATCCGCTTGGGGAACTCTCCATTGACTTTGAGATCAAGGATATCATCGTAATCTAGCATTCGCTTGTCTGTCCCATGTTCTTCTAGTAAGACAAGATTAGTATACATGTCGTCAAACTGCACAGAGGAAGCAGGATTGAGAGGATCAGCTCTGATCTTACAGAGAGTTGACCTATACTTGAACTTGAAGTCATTTGCACACCGCTCGACCAGTTCAGGAGAAAGTGGTTTGGTCTGAGATTCAGCTGAAGGAGGTTTGGTCTGTGATTCGAGCAGTCTTGATGGCCCTCCTAAAAATACAAATCCATATTCATATGATTACACGTAAACATATTTTGATACATCGGAAATGATTATAAAGACCTGAGGCTAATAGTATGACATACGACTAAGTGCATGTAGTCAAAGACACAAAGTCCTAAATGTTTGTCTGAATTATATGACTTCATTCAATTTTAAGAGGATTTAGAATCTGACTAATTTGTGTAGACATGTATATGTACTTGTAGATGAATATCACTAGAATTATTTTTCATAGGACATTTCAGCAATGCAGAGGTTCCGTGACAATCACACATCTTATTTTGAGAAAAAAACACAAGACAAATATGATTGCATCTCCAGTATGCCTCTGCTTAAATTCAGTTAAATGATCAGGGCTTGAATCAATCTTTAAATATCAAAATGAGAACAAAAAGCCTATATATGTTGATTGATCTTTACAACCTATGACCTTTGACCTGACAATCCAACATCTATCAGTTGTCTCCCTATGGTGACGCATACCGTATGTAGTTTTTTTTAAATAAATTTTCCTGCTACAATAGCATAAAGTAACTAGACTTTAATTCGTCACTTAGACGAATTAGGTGATACGTATGATAATGGTTTACATAGCGAATAATGCATTACACGATATATTATTTTGTAAAATGCTTCTCCCATTTATATGCTTCTCCCATTATGATCTATTCATATGTCAAGATTAAATTGTGTCTCCTTGATCATCATGGATCTAGGGAAGATAGATTGAAACAATTTATGACCTTTGACCCTGTGCAGTAACCAGTTACACATTTGACTCTAATTTACATCATGAAGAACACCTTTTTACGATTTCATCTTATTCAAAGAAATGAAAATGTAATTGATAAATGATTATCATTATGATAATGATGATCATGATGATAATGATCATGATCATGAGCGCGATCATGACATCTAATTGAAAAAATGAGGGTTAATTTAGATAGCATATAGTCTCAGCTACAACATACTAAAAAATCAACAAAATCCAAGCAGAAATAACGGCGATATTGCTCGCAAAAGACAGGAATGTAGAATCCAGATTTGAGAAAAAGTCATCTCCTATAGGGATTACACGCAAAAAGTAATGGATTTAGTGAAAATAGGGTAATAATAAAGTAAAAAGGGTTGTTTATGACATTATTTGCGATTCTACGTGTTTTAATAATCAAAGGAGATGGTACAGTGAAGGTCAAAAGGAAAAAAAAGTGAAGAAAAAAATTGTTGGAGACACCCGGACTCGAACCAGGGATTTCGAGGTTGGAAGTCAAGTGCGTTACCGATATACCAAAACATTTCCGATAGCGATTACACGTAAACAGAAAATGGAATGCTCAAATCTCACTTCGCAAGTGAAATATGAGCATGATCCCGGCATATGATCGAAAAGTAAAGTGTACACTGGAGATAGCTTATTGTCTCCGCTACAACATACCCGAAGCTCAGCAAAAACAAAGATAAAACAACGGAGATATTGCTCGCGAAAGACGGAAATGTAGAATGCAGTTTTGAGAAATAGTCATGTCCCATAGACAATACACGCAAAATGTGAACAATTGACATGCCTCCTTTAATCGCAGAAATATGCCATGATACCTTTGTCAAACTGGAAAATTGTGGATACTGCATTTGTAGAAAATTGTCTCAGCTAGAACATATCAAAATTTGAAAGAAAATTGATCTTTATTTACAGAGATACAATCAATTTTCCAAAAATATGCTGACGTCATAATATGCAAATTAAAATTTTGAGTTTGGAGGCCATTATGATGACGTCATGAGTTAATTGAGGATCAAATGAGACATGAAATCATATTTCCAACTCATAGTCTATCCAAATATGAAAAAATATTAGGAGTTTCTATCTATTCTAAAGAGTTACATTGAATTTTATATAGGCATGTTTTTGCCCATGTATTGTGGATAAAGATAACGCAAATCCGCGCGTGCTGTCAACTTTGACGGACGCTCATTGCGTTATTAAAAGGTGAACAAGTTATCAAAATGCTTGGAAAAATGTGCAAAATATGATGACAGAAAAAATTCGGCAATTCTATGTTGCAAAATGCTAGAACGCGCAAAAAACCCGCACGCATGTGCGTGCGCGTGATTTTTTGTCAAATGCTCCATATGACCCAAAACGTATGCAAAAAAAATTTGGGATGATTTGGAGCATTTTAAATTTTTGCGCGCGCGTAAACGGCGGACGAACGCGCACGCGCGCATTTGCACACTTTTATTGACCTTAAAATGACTGGACGGATA
The DNA here is from genome assembly GCA_035222895.1 of Strongylocentrotus droebachiensis. Lineage (NCBI taxonomy): Eukaryota > Metazoa > Echinodermata > Echinoidea > Camarodonta > Strongylocentrotidae > Strongylocentrotus > Strongylocentrotus droebachiensis. The sequence goes on from JAVYIG010017429.1 coordinate 10,796, forward strand.
TTGATCTTAATCATGATAATTATGAATGAGAAATAACTTTCCGTTATGAAGATATGATCATAAGTTGATTTTCACAAAATGGCGCCTCGATGACGTCACGATCAATTTGACTCTCTAAAAAGTCACGCAGTTCTAAGTTAGACTAAGATCTATCATAGTGTCAAGTTTTATGATAATGGCTTTATTCAGTCTTGAGATATCCTGCGAACAAATTCGAGGAAGAATAATAAAAATAAAAAAAATAAAAATAAAGAAAATCTTGACGAAATCAATAGGTGATACGTAGACTTCGTACGTATCACCTAATTATTGATATGGTGATAATGGTTTCATTTTGCTGACTTTTGACGTTTTGACGCACATAAACCTAGGTTTGTTGACAAACCTCCTTTGTGAATTCGAGCCAAACAGTTTGTCTCAATATTTATGCATACCAACACCAAATTAGAAATTCATGGGTCAAACCGTTCTAGACACATTGCAATAATGGGGCTAAAACCCTAAAAAGTAATTAAATTTGACCCTCATGGCCCATGGCCTTTGACCTACTTATCCCAAAATCTAATCACTCCATCTGACTTAGGTGATGCACAATAACACCAAGTTTGAAGTTCATACCTCAAATGGTTCCTGACATATCATGAGGCTCAAACCTGGAATTTCCTCTTTGACCCACTAACACCCAAATCTAATTAAGACTATTTTCCTATGGTGATACATACTATCATCAAGTTTGAAGTTCATACCTCAAGTAATTCTTGAGATATATCGCAGTAGCAAAAAAGTAGGACGGATAGAAAGACAACCCCAAAACATATTTTCTCTGGCACCACGTTAGGTGGGTGGATGCATAATAACAGTTATCATAATGGGATGACGCAAAAGAATATAATTTGTTTGTAGAACATGTGCACATAAAGAAAGCTGGCATACATTGATTTCTGCTGTCACTAAAAGTACTTGTATTATATAGGTATCTAGGATTAACGAAGTTAAAGTAGTGAATTATAAAAACATGCATGGGGCCTGATAAAATTTGACAATATTCTGTAAAGTGTGACAAATGTATAGAACATGGAGCACTCACTATATCTCTATGGTAAAAACTTACTTCAGTTTTATGCACGGTTTTCTATATATCTTCTGGTGTAGCAAGAATTAGTATCTGTTTACCTGTGCTGTTTGGAATTAGAATTTCATTGAGTAATCTGTCCGATAAACCACCCAAGTCAATCTCTCGAAGTGCGTCTGCCAAAAGCTGTCGTCTGTTTGAGTGTGGAGGTTGCTGCTTGACCTTCCATTTCATGAATACTCGCAAGAATGCATTGGAATAATTATTCGACATCTGGATCAGGATTGCCTGTATCTGAGCTGAGGGGATCCCTAGAGATATCCCTACAGCATCGTAGTAAGATGGAGGGATATCATGGGCCAGCTTCAGGAACTCCATATCACTGACAGTACTGTAAAATGAATAATAAATCAATTGGGAACGATAGGATATTAGTTAGAGAGCATCCTATTGGCTGATAAGCTATCATGTGACACTCAACAATTTGTATTATGTGCTCGAGCATGCAATAAAAGAGCCTGCGGATGTCAAAATACATTGACAGTGATATTAACAGTTGAAACAGTTATGCAACCTTGGTTTCACTGGGTCACAACATGGCACATATTGTTTTGTGCTTGCCCAACACAGCAGTAGTCACCATATTGTGTCCAACTGCAATCGGGTTGGCCAAACTCTGTGTATAGATGGCTCTGGGCAAGGTAAGGATAATCATTCCAAAGAAAGCAGAGTCTTTCTGGCAGTATAATACAATAATGATGGTGATAATAATGATGGTGATAGTAATAAAAAATAAGAAGAAAAGGATTACTACTACTTTTAAGAATAATAATAATAAGGCCAAATAACAAAAATAAGGTGTTTCTTTTCCGACTTTAAAAAAAAAGTAGGAGGCAGGGCATTACTTACTATTTACTATTTTTCCATTTTTTCCAAGATGGCTGTCATGCTAATTATAGCTGGCCAAGCCTATTTATTGTCAGATATAGTGCTTTGTGAGTATACTGATGCAATGTATGACAAAACAAATGATTTGTATCACTTTAGAAGCTTTTAAAACAAAATGTACATATCCAAGGCTTCTTTTTTTGTGAGTGGCTATATTTGTGTGGCTTTTTGGGGGCCGTTTTTCTTCTATAAAAATAATGTTTAAATTATTATTATTACTAAATTAGATGATGATAATCATGATGATGATTATTATATGATTATATATTATTTGGACCCCATGGAAGAACAGGACTATTTTGAAAATGGTTCTGAAATGGGCTATCCAACCGTTTGTCTATACTTTACACATTTACTTACTTTCTTATCGTTTGAAATGTGTTTTATATGTATGTTTTTTAAAACTTGTATGTATATATGGATTTCGGAAATAAAAACAAACAAACAAACATTATTATTATTATCATCATCATATTTATTTTCAATATCAAGCATAGTCAATATAATTGGCTTACCAGTACCTGTACTCTGAATCATCAGGTCATCGCGTCGTGTTGGGTTGTGGAGTTAGCCAACCTTTTGTGAAAACATGCCCCTTTTATTTACAAAATGTTGGGGGCTAATGTTTGTGAAATAAACACCTCTCATCAACAAATGGTCTGGTCTTATTTGTCCGACACTTTGTGAAAACCCTTAGGCAAATCTACAAAAGATTTCATCCTGAACGTGCATCTTTAAATGATCTTTTCTTTCACGAAAGGTTGTGTAACACAACCACCCGAACGAAGGCGACGACCCAATGAAACAAAGTAAGCCAGCATATGCATACCTTTCTTCAGTGTCAGGACCTGGATTGGTTTCAACGTCACCAGATCTCATCAAGAGGATCAGGAGCAGATAGAGAAGGCAGAATCCATCCATGGTGTAAGATGTCCTTCTCATTCGTCAGAAGTTTAGTTCTCTGGAAATTGGGGATGCCATACGCAGCAATACCTGGAAACAATATTAAGAAATATCTACATTATGTACATGAAATAGATGGAATAAAGATCCTTGAGATTTTCAATTCACTTCATCTAATAACAAGCTTATATTAGCATAAGGGTTTTGACAGAAAACGAAAATTGTGTGATTTTGTTTTAAAAGTCGTCAATCAACACGTCCAGGTTTCTTTCGGAAAATGATTATCATCATCTTCTTCCCATTGAATTCCTCTGCTTGGTGGAAAACTACATGCATGAGCACAAAGTATCAGAGATCAATAGCACTGTTGGGGATAGTCTTTACAAAAGAAACATGAGAAGAATGAAATACAGAGCTACCAAGTGTCACACATTATGCGTGACGTCACACATTTCGAGGGTCTGAAAATGCTCTCAGGCACAACTTGGCGTCTCAGGAAATATAGAAATTAAGCATGAGGAGATCTTGTGATAAAAGTGCAGATTGGCTCGCCCAATTTTAGAATCATGGTTAACAGTGTGTTTTCCCTAGATGAGATCTGTGAGGGCAGCAGACATCAAATCAGGTGTCAGAGGGAGAAGCCTCTCCTGGATGGGTAGTGGTAGGCCAGTAATATACGGCGACCTCGGGGTGAAGTAGAGAGGGCTTTTTTGTTTGTGTGGACGAGGACGCCGTTCCCGTCCTCTAACGATGCGAATTGGCTGCTGTCAATCTGTCCTGTTCACTATAGTTTATAACCCTTTTCGTTTTTAGTCGACGCCTGTTCTCTACACGATGATTTTCAATTTCTCCTTCTTTCACTTTTTATGTTATTCTTCGTTTATTATTCTATCATTTTAAAAATCTTTCGTCATGTTATTCTTTGTTTTCCTTCTATCATTTTCTCTTTCTGTTTTTCTTATGTTATTCTCCGTTTTTCAATCTTTCATCTTCTCTTCTATCTTTTCATTATCTATACTTTATCGTTTTCTCTTTCTGTCTTTCCTTGTGTCAGGCGCGTAGCCAGGGGGGGGCGGTGGGGGCGGTCGCCCCCCCCAAAACGCCGGCCAAAAAAAAAAAAGAGAGAGAAAAAAAGAAGAAAGGAAGAGGACGTAGGAAGAAAAAGGATTAAGAGTCGAGAACGGTACAACGAATCGTCTTCTTTCTCTAATAATTTAATGAAACGTCTAAGCTTCCGCGCTTCGCGCGGGAGGGGAGGGGGGGGGGGAACTGAATTCAGATAAGGATTAAGAGTCGAGAACGGTACAACAAATCGTCTTCTTTCTCTAATAATTTATGAAACGTCAAAGCTTCCGCGGGAGGGGAGGGGGGGGGGGAACTGAATTCAGACGAGGATTAAGAGTCGATCGAGAATGGTACAACGAATCTTCTTCTTTCTTTAATAATCTAATAAAACTTCAGAGCTTCCGCGCTACAGCTTCCGCGGAGGAAGGGGAACTTGATACAAAAAAAGGAAAAAGAGTCGAGGACGGTACAACGAATCGTCTTCTTTCTCTAATGAAACGTCAAAAGAAACTGAATTTAGATAAGGATTAAGAGTCGAGAATGGTACAACGAATCGTCTTCTTTCTTTAATAATCTAATAAAACTTCAGAGCTTCCGCGCTACGCGCGGAGGCAGGGGAACTTGATTCAAACAAAGATTAAGAGTCGAGGACGGTACAGCGAATCGTCTTCTTTCTCTAATGAAACGTCAACAGAAACTGAATTTAGATAAGGATTAAGAGTCGAGAACGGTCCAACGAATCGTCTTCTTTATCTTATAATTTGATGAAACCTCAAAGCTTTCGCGCTTCGCGCGGGAGGGGGGGAAACTTCCCCCTCCCTGCACCCTCCCCCCTAGGGAGCGCGCTACGCGCGCTCTGTAAGTGATTCGCACGCTTCGCGTGCTCACTACCGCCCCCCCTAAAATGAAATCCTGGCTACGCGCTTGCCTTGTGTTATTCTTTGTTTCTCCTTCTATTCTTACGTTATTCTTTGTTTTTATCGTTATATCATTTTTTCCCCTACCATTTCTTGTTATTCTATGGCTTTCCATCTGTCATCTTCTCTTCTATCTTTCCATTATCTATTCTTCTATTTTTTCTTTCTGTCTTTCCTTATGTTATTCTTTGTTTCTTTCTTCTATCCCATTCTCTTTTTGTCTTTCGGCCTCATGTGGTTTATTATTCTATCACCTTCAATTATGTTATTCTTTGTTTTTATCGTTCTATCATTTTCTTCCTACCATTCCTTATGTTATTCTTTGGTTTTCCATCTGTCATCTTCTCTTCTGTCTTTTCATTATCTATTCTTTATCATTTTCTCTTTCTGTCTTTCCTAATGTTATTTTTTGTTTCCTCCTTCTATTCTTATGTTATTCTTTGTTTTTTATTATTCTTTGTTTCTTCCTTCTATCACCTTTTCTTATATAATTCTTTGTTTTTATCATTCTATCACTGAGTTTCTCCTTGTTATTCTTTGTTTCTTCCTTTGGTGGTTGGAAAAAAGCGGTAGTTTGTTGTTAGACGCAACAAAGAAGTTGCAATTTGAGAGTGATGGCACGTTGTTGGAGGGGTGAGTAGGCAATTGATGGTAAAGGATAGACACAGAGTGCGCTAGGTGACGTAAGCAATTTGAGCGTTTGATATATCTAAATCACCTTTCATACAAAGCCAAAGGGGGGGGGAATAACTGATCTTTACATCTACAGAGCTATCAAGTGTCATGCATTATGCGAGACAGTCACGCATCGAGGGTCTGAAAACGCTGTCAGGCATGGCACCCATTTTTGTCACGAATCAGGGCCAGAATGGGAAGAAGAAAAAAAAAAGGTAGTAATTGCTAGACTACGTACTGGCCGACCGCCTCGAGGCCTCAGCTTGCTCCTAGCTCTAGCAGGGTTCGTGTACGTATATCGCATGCACGTACATGTAGCATGCATGCATGCAGGCCGGCTATCACGTCACGTCATGCGCGCGCACAATTCGAAACGTACGCTATACCCTTGCCCTCGCGCGCCGAGTCATGAAAATGTCATGTAGATCTATAGCTGATCTTTGATTTGAACTTGGCATCTCGATCTGCATCAAGTGCAAGAATTTTTTGAAAAATTACACTATTTACAGACTTAGAAAAAGGAAGACAAGATTCTTGTCAAGAAATTAAGAATTAAATTAACATCGAAGTCATGTGTACATTTAATTACACGCTTACACTTTCAGTGTCACACCTCGTGAGATCAAAATTATTGGAAAAGAAAGATGGACCTTGGAAGACAGATAGACCTGGCCTGAAATCTCGACTCTAGGTCTTTGAATAATCAGGTTAATTATAAGTTAAAGGGGGTAGAAAATGAAATCATGATGCATCAATATTACACATTGCCATAAGGCATTACATTACCACTAATCACTGCGTTGTTGGTGTGCGGACACGTACATGTACGTATCCAATCCCCATCACAAACCACCAGGGAGATCTCCCCGAGGCCTGATCATGAATCGTGAATCATTAGTGAATCATGAATGCCTGATAATGATAGTGATGCAACTAACATTTTTTATTTGAAATAGACTAACCTTATTCTAGTCTCATCAGGTTTGCAAAGACATCATGTCGTCGTCTTCAATCTTAATCTACTGCTACTGAAGAAACATCGGATCTCTAAAAAAACATGCTGAATCGAACCCGGAAGCGAGATGGTGCGGAGCGGCAGTGCACATTTCTGGCAGAAAAATGGCGAATGGGTGGGGAATCCCCGGCTGTGCGTTTTCTTCTATCTTCTACGTTCGCGCGGGGTGTTGACAGTCTTGGTGTAGACCTTTTGAGGGATGGTCGACCACGGCTTCGCTACAACTTAAGGACACGATCAAGCGGAGGCAAATTTAAATCAGACATAGACAACTGCTGCAGGCTAACGAACTGTGGAGAACATAGAGTAAAGTAAAGCACTGTAAAGTGAAAATGAAGGCGGTCACAGACAGCTACTACAGACCTTTTGTAAGAATTTTGTTTTTATTATTACTTTTTTTGAAATAATTTAAAATAAAAATCAACGACATCGCATATTTACAATAATGAATATAGTAAATGGATGTATACAGAACACGGTAGACGGGTACTACTCAGGACAAGACAACACAAAACAGCTTAACACATACCAGTGGCGTAGACAGGTTCGTACACCTGGGGGATGACTCAGGGGCGGATCTAGCTTTTTGCTAAGGGGGGGGGGGGGTTGACCAAAATAATGACGATGCGGAGCATCGTCCACCAGCCGCGAAGCGTCGAGCCGATTTTTTTGGGGGTGTTTATTTGAACCCCGTAAGTGATGTTTTCCTGGCATCTATTTACACAATGGAGACCGTAAAAAGCAGTGCATGATAACGTCTTTTTAAATCAAGTAACAGTTAAATACACAGTTATATCCAGAGTTATCATGTGTTTGGTTGAGTTACCAGATGAGTTGAATATCTTCTCACAATATTTGCACTTGAAAGGGTTTCTCTCCAGCGTGCGTTCTTTTTTCTTTCTTTTTTTCATTTTTTTTCTTCTTTTTTTCCCTTTTTTTTGGGGGGGGGGGCGCCCAAGGGGGTTTAAACCCCCTAACCCCCCCCCCCCGTAGATCCGCGCCTGTTTAATCTTGTGGTTATCTTGTGGTTTCCAAACCACAAGATAACCACAAAATACTTGTAAGATTTTCTTTTTTTTACCGTCTGAATTGGCTTTCACCGTGTGAATGCGGCTAATAACAATAAACACAATTACAATAATGATGAGGATTATTATTATCATCATCATCATCATAATTATTATTATTAATATTATAATTGTTATCATTATTATTATTACTATTATTATCATCATTATGACTTATTAAGTAAGCAAATGTCATTCCCCAAAACCTGGGGGATGATTGTACATGCCATCCCCCCCCCCCCCCCACCTTGTGAGGTGGGGGGATGCATCCCCCTCATCCCCCCCGTTGTCTAGGCCCCTGACACATACTATGCCTCACCATCTAGTCAGTTACATTTGTACAGTAAAGCTCACCCTGACATGCATCAAGGTTAAATATCATGTAAGAAAACCGAGACTGGACTCGTCAAGGAGATCCTCCACTGAAATACAGTAATATTTACAATAGAATAACGTAATTTACAATAAGGAAGTATACAGTTTATTAAATACCAAGGGACCAAAATTCTACAAGAAAAAAAGTGTCCATTTCCTAAAGTGGGAGCTCAGTTTACCTTTCTTCTCTACTTTTTTTAATTCAATTTTCTGTTTCATTTTGTACAAAAGAAAGAAAGCCCTGGAAATTCAATTTACTTCTTGAAATTTACATCGAATAATATAAAAGTTGAGGCGCAGGAATAAAAAAATTAATACAAACATCATGCCTGCCACCACTACCAAATATATGAGCGAACTCAGAGTACAGCGTTGTCTCCTTCGTCATATTATCAATATAATCTGTAAGCTTTTTCCATATTTTTCAACTACAAGGGGAATCGCATTGACTGATATATATTCTTGAAACAAATCTTCTTTTAAATATCTCTTATACGATATCATTAATTTGCAAAAGGCCGCGCGGAATATTACCCCTCCCCCCTCCCCGAGGATAATTACCCGCACACCCCTGACAAATACCCCCTAGGACAACCCCCCCCTACCCTGATATTAATTTGGTTTTAATAAAAGCACATTTTTTACGGGGGGTGATTGTCCACGGGGGTAATTGTCCTCGGGGGTGGGGGGGGGGGTGGTTGTACTTGGGGAGTAATTTTTCCGCGGAGTATGGTCCTTGGGAGTTGTCTTCCGGGGGCTGATTTTCCGGGGAGTTGTACTCCTTGAGGGTAATTTTCAAGGGGGGCGATTGTCCTGGGGAAAAAATAGTGCTTACCCCCCCCCCCCCCTCCCCCCCCCCCCCCCCCCCCCCCCATCTCCCCGCTTATTCACCAGCTGTCAGATATTCGCCTCTAAATAATTGTCACGAATTGGTGACATAAACATACTGCTCCTTATCCCCCTTACCCCCGCCCATGCAGGCGCGCCGGAAGCAGTTTGGGATGGGGGGGGGGGTGGGGGGGGGGGGTAGGGGGAACATTCCAGGGAGCTCACCTTCCAGGGACAGTGGCGTAATGAGCAAAAACGTTTGGAAGGAGAGCAATCAGCATCACCACCACTCTTACACTTTACATGCAGGCCCTGCGAAACGTTTTTCAAAGTGGAGTATTAAAGATCAGGTAGAGCGTAAATTGGCGTGGGGTCATGGGCCTGAGCCCAGGCAAGGGATCAAGGGGCTGAGCCCCCGGAAGCTCAGGGCTTTTAGGTATTAAATTACGGTCAGATAAGCATATTAAGATACCTAATATGTGACACTGGCAGGTCACTAATTGCGGGGAGTCCAGGGGGGCAGAGCCCCAAAAGATCAGATGTTTTATGTATTTGATTACGGTTAGATGAGCATCCAGGGTCCCTCTTTAAGGCCACTATGGTCCGGGGGTAGAGCCCCCTGTAGCTCAGAGCTTTTAGATATTCAACTACGGTCACTAGCATCCAGGGGCCTGCCTTAGGGCCGTTGATGGGGTCCAGGGGGCAGAGCTCCCGGAAGCTCAGAGGTTTTAGGTATTTAATTACGGTCAGATAAGCATATTTAGATACCTAATATGTGACACTGGCAGGTCACTAATTGCGGGGAGTCCAGAGGGCAGAGCCCCCAAAAGATGTTTAAGGTATTTAATTACGGTTAGATGAGCATCCAGGGTCCCTCTTTAAGGCCACTATGGTCCGGGGGTAGAGCCCCCTGTAGCTCAGAGCTTTTAGATATTCAACTACGGTCACTAGCATCCAGGGGCCTGCCTTAGGGCCGTTGATGGGGTCCAGGGGGCAGAGCTCCCGGAAGCTCAGGGGTTTTAGGTATTTAATTACGGTCAGATAAGCATCCAGGGGCCCGCCTTAGGGCCCTTGGTGGGGTCCAGGAGGCAGAGCCCCCAGGAAGCTCGGGGTTTTAGGTATGTAATTTACGGCCAGATGGGCATATTTTGATACCTCATTTGTGACATTGGCAGTTCACTTTTTTTTTCTCTCTCTATCTTTCTTTTTGTCTGTAACATATTTTTTCAAAAAGTGAGAGGGGCTCGAGCCCCTGAGCCCAGCCGTTTTGCAGGCCCTGACATGAAAGCTTCTAAATAGGCATATTTTGCGCTCCACTGTAAATTTGGGAATTTCTAATTTTCCAACAAACGCATAAAAAGGCAGGACTTACCAAAAAAAGGGAAAAAATACCGGAAAATCGTGTCATTTCAGCAACATTTGTAAATCACTGGTATCGAATAAGAAATACCCTGGGTATAGTTACAGTATAACAGCCCCGATGCAAATATCAATTGAATAATAACTTAGGCAACTCCAAGATTTTTTTTTTTTACTTAGTGTTCTTATTAGTACTATGTTTTGTCCTTTTGTAGGGAAGCACAGTTAACCATGCCCAAAACCTCGAAGGGAATTAGATCGTCGTGCCTTGGCTAAAGGGCTAAAGTTGACCAGGAAACTATCTCTTGCCCTTTTTTTTATAATTTAGTGAGCGATTGGAGAGGGCTACGATTTTTAGGTTTAACCGCTCGTATCACATTGGGTACCATAATTATAGATGCACACTACAGTATATTAGGCACGATATTTATTCATTTAAGCAAATTAAAGACGCACCTTTTTCATCCTCATATCAAACTTAAATCTTCTCTGTTCCATATAAGATCAAGAATAGCATACTAAGTATAGGAGACGTACAGGCAGTATAAATATTAAGTTGTAAAAATGTGTATTATTTCTTGTTCCGTACATGGATTCTCGGTATGATATCGACTATGGAATACGTGTCATCATCATTGTTAGTAATTATTATCATTGTTATCATCATTAATATTATTATTATTGGTAGTAAAAGTAGTAGTATTATCAATAATAGTAGTAGTAGTAGTAGTAGTAGTCAGTGGCGGATCCATGGTGGATTCCATTTCAATACAACATTTTTTTTTCATTTGATTTTATTCACTGAGCAAATTATCGGCCGGGGGGATTAAAAAAAATTCGGGAGCCAAAAATAAATAAATTAGTGCTCTCTACCCTCCCCCCCCCCCCTCCCCACTGAGCGAATTATCGGCCCGCTATTTCGCCGCTAAATATTTTCTCACGAATTGGGCCCCCCTCTCCTGCCGCCGACTGGATCCGCCCCTGGTAGTAGTAGTAGCAGTAGTAGTAGTAGTATTATCGTATAGTATTAGAAGTAGTAGTATATAGAAGTAGTATTAATAGTAGTAGTAGCAGTAGCAGTAGTAGTAGGAGTAGTAGTAATAGTGGTAGTAGTAGTAGTATAGTAGTAGTAGTAGTAGTAGCAGTAGTAGTAAAAGTAGTAGTAGTAGTAGTAGTAGTAGTAGCAGCAGCAGTGGTAGTAGTAGTAGTAGTATTAGTAGTAGTAGAAGTAGTAGTAGTAGTATTAGTAGTTGTTGTAGTAGTATTCTCCTCATCATTATAATTAAAATATACAAAAAGACCAATTGCTGGACGAATAAATAAAATCAAATGAAATCGAATTTATTGGAATAAAATCCACCATTTTGGAGAATGTACATGCAGAAGTATCAGAAGTATCAAACATTTTCATAATGGGTTACAAGTGAATTGTTGATCAATATGCAATAAAAATAAGAGAAGCAAATACAGTTTGATAATAACTTTTCTTGATAATCACTAGTAATTATAAAAGAAATATCAAACCAAGTTAAAGTGAATAGTCGAATTTCAGATCATCATTAAAACAAGAAAACAAAAGCAGAAGAGTAATAATATCAGGAAAGAACATAAGTTTCATCTAGGAAAAAAGTTGATGTCGCCATACCGCCAAATTCTTCCTATAATTACAAAATACTTTGAAACAAGTATTCCTAAATCTATCAGCCAACATGTTACTGATAGAGGTGATATAAATCTTAATCATTATATTGCATTGTTATACAAAAAATTCTTCGAATTAACTGCAATGACATGAGAGGGATCAGGGGCGGATCTAGCTTTTTGCTAAGGGGGGGGGTTTGACCAAAATAATGACGATGCGGAGCATCGTCCACGAGCCGCGAAGCGGCGAGCCGATTTTTTTTTGGGTGTTTATTTGAACCCCGTAAGTGATGTTTTCCTGGCATCTATTAACACAATGGAGACCATAAAAAGCAGTGCATGATAACGTCTTTTTAAATCAAGTAACAGTTTAATACACAGTTATATCCAGAGTTATCATGTGTTTGGTTAAGTTACCAGATGAGTTGAATATCTTCTCACAATATTTGCACTTGAAAGGGTTTCTCTCCAGCGTGCGTTCTTTTTTCTTTCTTTTTTTCTTTCTTTTTTTCTTTTTTTTCCCCTTTTTTTTCCTTTTTTTTTTGGGGGGGGGGGGGCCGCCCAAGGGGGGGGGGGGGGGTTTAAACCCCCTAACCCCCCCCCCCCCCCCGTAGATCCGCGCCTGGGGATGATTCCATTTGTCTTTTTGACAACTCTCAGAAAATGTACTCTTTTGTGCAATACGGCAGTTTTAGACTCGTGAAGGCGGCCAAACTCAGCGTTCAATGGCACAAATCTTGTAGCTTTCTGGAGGCATAGAGAGCCCAGGGTGACCTCGCATGCTGTGGGTTGGTTGGTCGGGAGGAAGCTTGAATTCGAATTGCTGGAAGAGGTTGGTGAAGAGCAAAAATGATTCCATCTTGGCAAGTTGCACACCCAGGCAATCACGACGGCCTGCCAGGAGAGGAGGGAAAATGCCGATATCTAGTAAATTGATGAATGGGAAAATTATTGTAACCATTCTTTTTCCCATTAGTCATTTAGTCATTTACTAGAATGCAGACACCATTTCTGCAATAATCTATAACGCAATCCGCCCAATGCCCCCTCGCATGGTGGATTCGCTTACAAGTAATTGAAATAACTATCAACACGATGTGAGAACCTTTGGCACAGACTTGAAAACGATCAATACCTCATACCCTTCACTTTTTATTTTTTTCAAAGAGTTGCTTTTATTTTTGCCCATACAACGCTTGCATAATATTGTGAGTATCAGGTGTAGATCATACAGTATATACTGGTCCCCCTTTAAACTGTTTTCAAGCTCAAATTGTCTCTCATGGGAGAACTCTACTATGATAGCATATGGGAGGAAATGGGCTAAATATGAACGGTTTATGAGGATTGATGATATACAATAACGAGTTCATTCCCTAAGGAGAACACGAGCTATCTTACCAATGCTGAATGGCATCCAAGCCTCGTTCTTCACGACTGTTTGACCATCAGCACTGAGAAATCTGTCTGGGTTGAATAGCTGAGGATCACACCACTCCTTGGGGTCATGATGAACAGCCCACAGGTTAGGGATAACGATGGTCCCCTTGGGTATGGTATAAGGTCCAATGGAGACATCTGCAGACGTCATGTGAGGCAGAGCGACCGGGAGGACTGGACGGATGCGCATAACCTCCATCAGGGTGGCGTCGCAGTAGGGAAGGTTTGGGCGGTCACTGGTGTTTGGTTGTCGGCCACGCCCAACAACTGCATCCAACTCATTTTGTACCTATTGGTGGAAAAAAAAAACACTTTAAGATTTAACCCCCGATACGCGGATTTTAACAAGATGTCTGCTCACTTGTCGGAAAATGTTATTCTTTATTGTAAATAATTATGCAGGTTCTTAGCATTCATAGGTCACCCTGTCAAGCTATTCTCTCTCAGTCATTCTTTCCCTTTTGTTCTCTCCTTTCTCTTTCTCTCTTTCTTTCTCGTATGTCTTGTAAAGTCCATGATCTAGTGATATCATGATGTTAGTGCTTGTACTTATACTTGATGAATAAGATCAATCAATCGATAATTCAATTAATCAATCAATCAATCATTCTATACCTTCTTCTGAACATCCGGGTGAACAGCTAGGTAGAGTATCGCCCATGAAGTCACCACCGCTGTGGTTTCAGTACCTGCGGCAAAGAAATCCAATACAATCCTCCAGAACGTGTCCATGGAGTAATCTTTCGAGATGTCGTGTGCTAGGAACGCGTCAACGAAGTCCCGGATATTATCTTTCTGGAAAGTTTCTTGATGGTTGTAGAGATGAGACATGATGAAGTCCCTTAGCTTGAACGTGCAATCGCGGTAGGGTTTGTACCACGGAGTATGAACAAGTGATTCAAAGACATTAACTGGATCAGTATCTGAGACGAGGCTAAAGATATCCACCATTGCCTGCATAGCTCCAATAAATTCGGGATCGTCGTACTCATATCGGCGACCGAAGACTAGCTGAACTATGATATTAGCAGTTGCTTTGTTCAACAAAGCCGATGGATCCATGGGTTCACCATGTAGAGCCTTGATTTCCTCAGCCAGATAACGAGCTTCAAGGTTGATCTGAGGGACGAGGCTCTTCTTACCAAAGCCGAAGGAGCGAAGAGCAGGAAGAGAGAATTTCCGCTGGTCATCCCATGGCTTGCCATTACTCCAAACAATGGCAGCTGTAAGAAAGATTAAGCAGATTTGGTTTTAAATAATATAGACACAAACAGCCTCAACTCTGTTTGCCTTCATACACATGGAATTTTTTAAGCAAGAAAAATGTCTACGTTTGCAAGGTTAGTTTCCTTTTACATCGTAAAGGTTATACTTTATTATATACAAATTTTATATACGCCTTTTTTAGAAACCACAAGCGGGATGCGGTATATACTAGGCATACTTTACCATTCTTTTCAGCATCTGGAATTCCCCATCTGATATGCCCTGGTACGAATCGGTCTGAAAAGAATTCTCCTGACTTCACCAGAGCTTGTTTCATACTCGCCCTGTCGTTCAAGACAACAAAGAGAAACGGGCCTCGCCGAACGCTGAAAACGGGCCCATACTTCCTCGCCAAGTCCACGAAAGCCTCATGAATTAGACCCGAGTCGAATCGGTATCCGATGATTGCAGCGACCATGGCCCGGGTGGAAGGTTTCTTGGACGCCGAACGAACCATAAACAGAAGAGAAACCCTAAAACTCCGAGTAATACTGACGTTGATGATAAGAAAAACATATTTAGTCTTTTACGAATGAAAATGACATTAAAATGATGAGTATACTATGAATAGTGTACGTAAATATATCCCATTAAATCGTAGCGACGAATCTGTTAGGCCAACGCACAACACCAATGTTCGATATTGCCAATAAAAATTGATAGACAAACACTCCAGTGCGCTGTTCAAAGTAACAGACTGGCATTGATAACACCCTGTGACCTGTGATCTGGCATTTTTCACAGGCATATAAAGATGACTCCGCATATTATCACGATGGCCTGGAAATTTATTTTGTGTTTTTCTCTCCATTCACCCAGTACGTACTCCATGTCAAAGTCCGGGGACATCAAAGTGCAGCGTGTAGCAGACAGAGTTCGAAATTGTAGTAAGTACGCGATCTCC
Organism: Strongylocentrotus droebachiensis; assembly: GCA_035222895.1. Lineage (NCBI taxonomy): Eukaryota > Metazoa > Echinodermata > Echinoidea > Camarodonta > Strongylocentrotidae > Strongylocentrotus > Strongylocentrotus droebachiensis. The sequence goes on from JAVYIG010017429.1 coordinate 26,271, forward strand.
AATTT
>JAVYIG010017430.1:0-26265 GCA_035222895.1 Strongylocentrotus droebachiensis
GGCAGAGCCACATGTATTGTCGATTTGCTCAACCCTCCTCACCCTGGTAATAGCTTTTGAAGAGCTATTCTTGATTATGATATTAGTGCACAGGAAAGGAGTAAATACAATTTATTTATGAAAAATATAGCAAATAACTGGTTAGTCACCTCTGACTTAACCTACATGAAACTGTTGATGAATTGAAATTGCAACCACTCTTTTGAAAATTCCAAAATATGCATACAGTGTCATGTGTTTCCACTCTGATGAGAGAAAACCCATGTAAATAATTTTAAATCCACCATATAAGTACACGTGTGCGCTCTTTTTATTTCAAGCAGTTATTTCATAAAGCAATAGGGTTAAGTGATTTTTGTATCAAATCAAAAGAAAAGACTCCCCAACTGTTCCTTTTGTAACGTTTAAGGGCACGTTTAATGATAAAAGGAAAAGGGGACACTTAACGAAAGGGATAAAGACACTTATTATAAAAGAAAAGGAGTATATGTCAAAGTTCAAAAGGAAATTATATGAGGTGAAAATGGGCACTTCTTACACCTGTAATGAGGCACTCACCAGAGATGAAAATGGCACTCATATGGCAAATGGGCACTTGTCAATGGAAAAGGGGCACCCATCGGGTTTTGGTAGAGGCATTTATCAGAGGTGAAAGGGGGCAATTATGGAAAGGGGATAGGCCCCATATTAGAAAAGGAAAAGAGGCACGTATCATCAGGTTAAAAGGGAAAATATCAGAGGTGAAAAGGGACACTGATCAGATATAAAAAGGGGCACTTATGAGAATGAAAAAGGGGCGCTTCATTTGTTGAAAGAAAGGGGGCACCGATCAGATTTTAATAGGGCATTTATCAGAGGTGGAAGGAGGCTTTTATGAGAAAGGGGATGAGTGGCTCTTATTACAAAAAAAGAGGCACATGTTGAAATGAACGGGGCACTTATTAGAGATGAAAAGGGGTAATTATGAAAAGGGGAAGGGCACTTATAAAAGAAAAAAAAGGAGCATTCATTAGAAAAGAAAAGGGGCACGTGTCAAAATAAAAGGGGTATTTATTAAAGTTGAGAAGGGCCGGTACTCATCGGAGATGTAAAGAGTACTCATTAGAAGGAAGAAGGGGCCCTTGTCAAAGTAAAACGAGCATCTCTCATATTTGAATAGGGGCAATTATCGGAGGTGAAGGTGGCCCTGATCTAAAGTGAAAAGGAGTAACTTCTCTTATCTGAATAGGGTCATTTAGCAGAGAGGAAAAGACCGAAAGGGGCACTATAACGAGTGGGGGAAGGGGCTCTCTTTTTTATATGGGGGTACTTATTATAAAGGAAAAGGGGCACATGTGAACAAATGCGCGCTTATCCGAGTTAAAAAGGGGTATGGTTTGATTAAAAAGGGAAAGGGTCACTTCTTACAAAGTAAAAGGGGCACTTATCGAAGTGAGGGGCATGCACCTCTCAGATTTGAATAGGGCAATTATCAGAGGTGAATGGGGGCACTAATCAAAAGTGAGAAGGGGCACTTCTCGTATCTGAAAATGTGCACTTACTAGAGATTAAAAAGGGCACCTACAATATGGACACTTATTGCAAAGGAAAACGGAAACTTGTCGAAATAAAAGGGCACGTGTCAAAATAAAAGGAGCACTTATCAGAGGTGAAAAGTAAAAGGGGCACTTTTCCTATGTGAAAAGGGGCACTTTTCCTACACTCGGAGGGTACTTGAAAAAGTGGGGGGGGTGGGGGGGCACTGTGTCCCCTGCTACCCCCCCCCCCCCCAGGCCCCCCCCCCAGGCCCCCCCCCCCACCCCCGGAGCGCTAACTCTGGGAAGAGACAAATGACTGCTAGTTTTATTACATGGAGGTACGTTGCACTGTTTAGGTTGTATGCTGTTGTATATTGCTGCTGCTGTTTTTTTTTATTGACTTGATTTATGTTTAACTTTTTTGTTATCGAAAAATTATGAAAAAAAAACAATAAAACACTAAACATAAGAGAAAATAACAGAAAAATATTCATATGGAGTTGCGTATATTTCTGCAATAGACTATCTAGAAAAAAGACCATTTATATATGTAACAAACAAAAATAAATAATGAATATCAATGTACAATCAAACGGAGACAAATATGACATCGATTAGCTAAATTTATATGTTAATTTGCTGGGTTAGCTTATCCAATGTAATGTTTTATTTATATTTTAACAAATTATGCAAAAGGAAGAAGAAATGAATAAAGGAACGACGTTTTTTTATATTAAAGTGGTCTTTGGTCTTTGGTCTACTTATGTCTTTTGAATAGACGTAAATATTCATATCTGATTGATACTTTTTTTTAAACGACTTTAAAAACTCATTACACGCAGAAACGCTCAGACACACAGACCACACACATGGCCTGGATATTTTTTCTTGCGTGCTTATTTATTTCGTAATTCCGGACCAATCACTCTCTTTGCCCGCGCTGCATGTGCAATACATTCTCCATATAAAATATAGGCCATCCATGCATGGTGCGCGTACTTATATTTACACATGCAACACAATTCGAAAGTCAGACATGTCAGAAGTGTAAACAGCTCAGGTAAGTAAAGATAATTTGGCCCTAAAATTCGCTCTGTTTTAAAATCAACACCGATACCGGTGGTATTTAGATTGTAAGTTTTCTTGTCGTATTGAAATGAAGCATTATACCATCTACCGTTATTGGGATTTTCAGTCTTGAGTGACCTAACCTAAATTATTACCCACAATTTATCGACCTCGGCCCTCGGAGCTGATCTGAGCTGAGCTGAGTCGACGCTTCAAAAATCAAGCCTCGTGCTGCATGCATGCATGCTGCGCCCGTAATCAAAAGTGCCTTGGCCTATTGAATGTTCCAGTGCATTGCAGTGTTGCAGCAGGAACAATCAAAATCACCAAAAATCGGCTTGTGAAAAATAATCAAAAATGTCAAGATTCACCCCAAATTTAACAAATTCGAACTTCCAACAACATTCTTCTTCTTCTTTCTTCTTTTTGGGTTAAGTCTAGAATCTACCTCCTTCATGTTGAAGTTCATAGCCTATCTAGGCGGAGTGCCGAGCTTTTTTCTTTGCTGCTAGACTAACCCTAAGCAGAACGTCTGATACGGCGAGACTATGAACCGTGAGTCGCGAAGCGGCTCACCGCCTATGATCACTGGTCTAGCTTTAGTCGTTGTTTTTTTATTATTGACCATGAATCCGTGGCAGTTTTTCGTACGAAAAAACCTCATGAATACGACCTGACGACCAGTGATTATAGGCGGTGAGCAGCTCACGGTTCGTAGTCTCGCCGTATCAGACGTTCTGCTTAAGGTTAGTCTAGCAGCAAAGAAAAAAGCTCGGCACTCCGCCTAGATTATAGGTTACCTCCTTCACAGTTGAAGATTCTTGCAGACTGAGTGTGTGTGTGCTTACGAAAGCAAGGTGCAAGGTGCAATGCTATTTACATGGTGCAAGTAAAAAGTTCCCGGACTTAGTTGCTGCCTCCCGTCAGGCATTGACGTTCAAGTTCAATCGAAGAATGACCGGTATCAAAAATGCCATTGGGCCTAGAATAGATCTAGATCTAGATGATCTAGATCTACATCAATACATCACATGATCAATAATTAATTATTTTTAAGTTTGAACAATTCTCATTTTCGTCATAAGGTACAAACTGGAAATTTATTCTGAGATGTTTTTGTTGATTTTTCTATTTTATGTGTGTGCAATGCTGTGTGTGTGTGTGTCGGTTATGTGTGAAGTGCGTCGCCTATAAAGCATCTCTGTGGTGTGACGTATTACATATTGACTTTGCCATTGAACTTAAAGATAAACTTTAGTACTGGTAATGCGATTGCATTGTGAAAGAAAAGGTGTGGATAGGATCAGAAACAGTTGATCATGTAGCATGGAAGTATTGGTGTGCACTGCAAGGTTCTGGAGTCATCGAAATCATAATAAATTTGACAGAGTCTTGGTAAAGTAACAAGCACTGTACACAGAAAGCTATATATATGGGACAACACACATGGTGTCGGGGCTAGTACTACTACCTTGATTTCCTTGTCTATGATGCTCATTACTCAGCCAGTATACATTTTCTTCCAAAATTGTTTGGCACATGTCATTTATTTGTAGTCTTGAACATTCAGTGTAAGTTTCGTTTGATTCTGTGAGAATTAATTTTCCCTTTTTTACCAGAACTGGAGGTTATCTTTAAGTTGCGCTTAAGTTAAGTAGGCCTAGACATTTTCTAGGCCCTCTAGGCCTCTTTCACTTAAATTCAAAGCCACTCGAGCAGATCGGCCAATGAGAGTTCAATGCAAAGTGCTCAATGTGCAAAATTCTTCGTGTAACTTGTAAGATTTAGAAAATAGTGTTTGTATTTTGTAAAAAAAAAAAAAATGATTTTGGCTAGAGTCTAGACACCTTATGAAAGGGTGACCAAAGTTTGTGGAGATTTTGAAAATATTAGAGAATGTGATATTCGATCTATGATTTCTCATGTTCTACACAAATTTATTCATTTCAATTATTACCAAATGGACCGCAAAGTTTTTTACTACAAATTGGTTCAACTAGAAAATTTATCGTAATAACATTCCAGAGATATTGCGATCTAAGAGATTCCAGAGATATTTCATGTCGGGATCGGCGTGCACGCTGTATTTAAACTGAAAAATGTCATAAAAACAACAAACCCTTACTTCGCGCAAGGGGGGGTTTACAACTGATTTATCTAAAAAAAAACTGTCATTTTTTGCAGGTTTTAATAGGTGTAGGGTTAGGCCCTGAGGGTAAAATTAGAAAAAATAACAGTTTTTGCAGCGCGTCAAGTTTTCCCCTGGTCCAGGTTAGCCCGGTTCCATAAAATATGAGGTAATTTCATAACTCGCAAGGCAAGATATCATACAGTCAGTTAGAACCTTTTTAAACTTATATTAGGCCGCACCGCCAACTTTGATATTTCAAAGAGGAACAACAAAAAAAGGACAAAACAACCACTATTTTTTTTACAAATTGATACCATTTCATCAGCAAGTTTAGCTAAAAAATGATCGCAGGCAGATTTGGTGTCCGATATAAACCCCTACAACAATGTAAGGTGTAATGCAAAATTGCATGAAATGGATACAATATGGCGACTTCGGCTGGATGCAGGATGACTGCTGGATACGCAGTTGCGTTCGCGGCAGCTCCGTAACGGTCCCTTCTTTTACTTTTGCAATGCATTGGCACGAACTTAGATCAAGATCTATCGTCAGATATTGTTTTAGGAAGTTTATTTTCGTCTTCATGTCAACAATGCAAGATAAAATTGTCGGTAAGATGTGTGGAAATTAGTGGAAATGTCCTGTACCATAGTGGTCTAGTTATTGTAGTCCCATACATGTATGTACAAATTTGTGCTGTTTTTTCATGGTTTGGCTTGCAATTTTTTTTTTTGTCTCTTTCGCCGCAAAGGCAGCACCCCAAATTTTTGACATTTTCTCTTCCAAAAATACTGCGGCCTTTACGCCGGCAAATACGGTAGTTCATAATTTTTTGGAACATACACAAGTGATTGCAAAATTTGCCGATCTTCTGTCAATATTTTCATAATTTTGCACCCAATTCCAAAGAAAATTACGTCTCTAGTTATGTTCTTCTTTCCATTGGTAATATTCAAAATCTTACAGATTTTTTGAGATAGCGAAACAGTCGTTATAAAGATCAAACTACCATATTAATATATAGATAGCTTAGACAGATACCGAGATGTGATTGGTCCAGAGCTTGTCACATGTTATCGATTGCTAGGATCGTAATTGTTGTATTTTCCTGGCTGGTCACTTTCATCAATTTTTTTTTTTTTTTTTTTAATTGTCGAGAAAAAAAATGGAAAAAATTTTGGGCAACAAAAAATGTACTCGTCTTTAGCTGTAAGGCGTGCCAGAACGAACCCAAACAAAGACGTGGTCGTAACGAGAAAAAAATCATTAAAAGCTACGATCGAGAGCACAATTGGAAAGACAACTACTCACGACGAGGAGCACTGCGCATTTTCCGAGACTAGTCTGAACTTGCCTTGCAACAACTATCCGTATCGAAACTTCTTGTGATTACCAAGTAATTTTCAGCTTTTAAAAGAAGCATGCGGTGTTCAAAATCAAAGAAAAAATATATATTTTGTCTTTTTAAAAATTATTCGATCGGTATGTTGTAAAGAAGCGCTTTTTAGAAAGCCGTTTTATTATTCAAACATTAATGTTTCTTTCAACCTGATTTATTAATCCTGCCGAGAGACCCGGCCAGTACAGTAGCTGGCTAGTAGCTGGCAAAAACAACCCCATGGGGCGAACTGCTTTGCAATTTATATCAGCAGTTCGAATTGATTCAGGATGAGCTAGAATATGATTGGTAACAATTAAATACTTAAGTTTTAAGGTGGATTGATTTTAGTGGTGTGCAAAACTGCACTTTCTTACATATTTCTTTATTTTTTTCGGAGCGTCGGTTCTCAAAAAACGAAACCGGGACCCGACGGCAACGGTCGGGTCCCGGTGTGATCGACCGTACCGACTCAAGCCTAATTTGAAGAGCCATGCTTTTCAGGATTATTTTTTTCTCTGATGTTGTTCCACACTTGTATAATAACAATGATTAGTGCGCACAAATCATTTTTCACCTCTCCCCGAACTCAACCTTCTCTTTAAAGGTATTACAAAGTTTTGGTATGGGGTCATGAATTTGGTTCAAATGAACATATTGGAAGTTTATGCGATTTTACAATATTCAATGATCGTTGTCGCGGTTGATATCGAGTCTAAAGTGATGAAATTGTTAACAATAAACTCATAAACTTTTGTATAGCCCCCTCTAAAGACTGATATTAATAAGCTCTAAAACAATGTTTCTTGACTATGATCGACCGATTCGCTATTCCCGTTTGGAAATTATATATCAAAATTGCATATTTTGAGATTTTCATGGTCACAGCTCTACTACCAAGTAATGGCCTTGGGCACTATATTAAATTTAAAGGGAGTACGGGTAAATTTTTGATTATTCAATTTCTCAAAAGCAGAAGTGTTTTAGGGGCTAAATTTTCTGGCGTTTTTATCGTTAAAACATCCACAGGGGCATCCAAATATATAAAAATTGTAAAGAATGACTGAAATCTCATTTTCATAATTTCCCAAGACTTTGCATTTAATACCTTTAATAACCATCATAACAACAACGCTATTGATAACAATTGAACCTAGGTTGAAAGAATCAATAGCCTTCCAGGGAATCGATAGCTTTCAGAGGAAACGGTCCATTGAACTCTCCATAGCCTGGAGTGTTTAGGATGGCTGATACAGTACACACACACATACATACACACGCACCCCAACATACATGCCCTTTGCCTCATGGAATAGACTTTCATGGGTCCTAATCCCCTGGCCCCCTCTTTCTATCCACACATTAGTTCCAACACCTCTGACACACACATGTCTACAGCATTGAGAGTAGGGTAGTATGGTCAGTAAAGTCCTCATGCCATTAGTGAACAATAGGTGGAGTGTCCAAGTGTGCTTAATTCATCTCCATTTAGACTTCTTGAAATGTTGGACATGTATCTATATCTATTGTAAGCCATTGAATGTACCTGAGGTAAGTGTGTGTATTCATTATTCTTATTATCCTTCTGAATCATAACCAATGCAATACCATAGAGAAAATGTTTGACTGAAATTGTACCTAGCTTGTTTTACCGTTTTGATTGTGATTGTGACTGCTAGGTGGTCTTGTTAATGCCCATGTGCCCGGGTCAATGCTTGTGGGTCTGGGTTGTTGTAGTGGGGTCTTCTAGCCTTGCTGGATATGGATGTTACATGCATGGCCCGGCTAGGCATAGATGTGTAAGAGTCAATTCTCATGGTCGGCATGACGTCACAGTCACGTGATTTTCCTAACTACGCGATCGGCCATTTTGGCGAAGGTGCAAACAAATGGTGCGATCGTGTTTTGACTGTGCAGCTTCCGTGACATTTTTCGAGCTTCTAGTTGATTTGAACTGTTTTTCCATTATAATTTATAGCGTTTTTTACTTCATTTTAATTGCTGGACAATGGTGAAAATCTGTTGTGTTACGGGTGTTCCAAGAACAAGGCAAGATGGCCAGCTTTGTCGTTTTTTTATGCTGCCCAGCCGAGTCACAGAGCCAGCGAGACGCCAGGCCTGGTTGACCGCCATTAGCCGGGCGCAGGATCGGAGGAGAAAACTGGCCGGCGCGGCTGTGGGAACCCAAATCAGACTAGAGGGTCTACAATTACATTTGTTCCTCTCACTTCATCTCAGGTAGACTACTTATTTAATTAAACTTTTCATATGATTTGCTCTTCAAGTTTAGAAATGAGAGAACAATGAATAAAGAAAAATAAGAATAAAGAAAAAAGTTTAAGGAAGGGGCCTAAACAACTTAAATTTCAGAGTTAAACAAACAAATTTCAGAGAAAATAATGAGTTATACAAATAGGGTCAAGTCTAGTCTAGACCTAACTAATATTGTAATATTAAACTAATAAAATAAGTAGTAAAAAGATCTAGTGGTTAAATTACACTTTACTCCCACGGCTTCACTCAGATTTGTTTCATTTTCTGTAAGTTTCTGATGTTCTTTTTGTCTAGACCCCTCTAGAAATTTTGATATGGATTATGGGGTTCGGGGGGTTTCCCAATCTGCAATTTACTTCACATTTTTACCACTTTTCTCCTGATTGTTCAGCATGCCAAAATATATTATAATAATATAAAGATCTAGGCTTTTGTGTGTGTTTTGTTTGTTTGGTTGTGCGCGCATGAAGAATCAAGTGCGCAGAGGCTGCCAGAGCTGTGGCGATAAAGGCTAAACTATAATTGTAAATTCCCGTAGTAATTACTTGTTTATCTTTATTGTATATTTTCAGGAGCTAAACACAACTCCAAAGACCACCCAGACTACGTTCCATCAATATTTCCGCAACGCCTGTCATCGAGTGGTTCACCTGACAAGAGGAAGCTAGATCGCTTTGAACGTGCAGAAAGAAAAAGGAAACGAGGTGAGTTTTTTTTTTTTTTACACTTTAGGGCCTACTGACTACATCCAGAAAGTTATAGATCTATGTTATAAAATATAAGTGCATCAATATACTTGGTTAAATTCTTCAAAATCAACTTAAAGATAAGAAAAATATTCAATAAGAATATTTGGTTGAGTAGTGTTTTCTTGAGTACGGCCTAACTGCTACTTTTACCCTGTCCCTAAATATTGTCTTGTTATTTTTTGTTATACGTACTTAGTTCCATGTGTACAGTTTATGGTATGTACGGTATCCAATCCTCCTTTCATTTCACAAGAATGACACACCCAATAATTTTTGATTTAAACAGTTAATCAGGCAATCATTTTTTTCCTCCAATATAATAGAAAAAATAAAGAATAGATACACAGATAGAATACATCTTTTTTTTTCTTCCTCCAATCTTAGGCGAAGAAGTTCACCTTAGACCTCAAAAACCAGATGAAGTCGAGGATGTACTAGATGATCACCCTGATGCCAACATCGCTGTGCCCGTTGATGAAGAAGAGGAAGCAGTGCCCGTTGATGAAGAAGAAGCCGGTCCAGCTCCTCCAGGCTTTCAAGCACCGCTTCAGCCAACTGAACGAGAATCTTTGATTCTAGAGATGGAAGCGTTGCGTCGTGAACGTGACGAGGCACTGACAAAGGTGAAAAGACTAGAGGACTCTCTACTAGCTTCCAATTTGTCATCAAAGTATGCCTTGCAAAAAAAGCCTATATAGCTTATTTTTAAGCTTAATCAACTCAGCTGTGTTTATTTCATTACAATCAGATTTTGAAAAATGTGAGAATTCATTATATCATGTACCAGTATTGTTTTCCTTTTCATGGATGCATTGATAACTTGTACTTAGAGGATTTCAAATACACTGTATATGTCCCATGTATTATGGCAACATGAGATGAAATGTATTTTTTGTTCTTTTGTTTAAATGAAACTGGCAATGCAATATTCTGCATTATTACACACGATTCATTATATCATGTACCGGTATTGTTTTCCTTTTCATGGATGCATTGATAACTTGTACTTAGAGGATTTCAAGTACACTGTATATGTCCCAAGTATTATGGCAAAATGAGATGAAATGCATTTTTTTGTCTTCTAAAGTAGATATTGTTGCCCACTACTTTGTTGATATATAGTTACTATCCAGGTTTTTGTTTCTACTTAAACCAATAAGTCATATTTTAATTTTGATACATCAGACCACTTGCCAAGACAATGTCAATGGTGTAATGATTCAAATTTATTTCAGATGACTCCTGTTTTCGAGAAATATTTAGAGATATATTTGTCACAAGGACTCATGTTTATTTTCCATGTCGTTTTTTTTGGTAATGTTACAATAAAAGTTACTTTTGCAACACAAATATTATTTGAATGGTGTTTGACTTGATTTTGACTTGAAATGAATAGATGTTATGATATGAAAATATACTATAAATGTAACGTAACTAGCCGTGGAATTTATTTACAAAGATCACAACCACACCTCACTCCTCTCGAAACACCACACACTTATACTGCGAACAATTAATGTAAATGAAGCACAATTCAGTTATGTTCTTTGTGGCGTAACAAGTAACATTTATTATTATATCAGTCAATTACACATAGTAAAGAAAGACTTTCAAGCACAATTGAAGGCAAATATAGGCACATAAATATGAACTGCAAAATAAAGACAAGTTCAAAAAATACATCTTAAGAATTGAACAATGTTATCTTGGTGACAAAAATGCAGGATGTCTTCATGTATAAACGTAAACAATTTGCATATGAGGAAAAATATAGGCACATAAATATGAACTGCACAATAAAGACATGTTCAAAAAATACATCTGAAGAATTGAACAATGTTATCTTGTTGACAATAAAGCAGGATGTCTTCATGTATAAACAACGTCAAAAATTTGCATATGAGGCAAAATATAAACTGCAAAATAAAGACATGTTAAAAAAATACATCTTAAGAATTGAACGATGTTAGCTATTTGACAAAAAAGAAGGATGTCTTCATGTATAAACAACGTCAAAAATTTGCATATGAGGCAAAATAAAGGCACATAAATATGAACTGCAAAAAAAAGACATGTTAAAAAAATACATCTTAAGAATTGAACAATGTTATCTTGTTGACAAAAAAGCAGGATGTCTTCATGTAAAAACATAACGTCAACAATTTGCATATGAGGCAAAATATAGGCACATAAATATGAAGATACAAATAAGAAATACTGTTATGATATTTATTGCAAAATACTGGCAAAGTTGAAAGAAATGTTCTCTTCATGAATATAAAAAAGGCAAGTAATGTTCATGTCATTAATATAACAAAATGTTTTTAATTACTTCTTAACTTTACGGCAAGGTGGGCAATACCAAGTCTTTGATCTTGGCAATCTGGTTAGTTTCAGGCACTTCGGATGAAACCACTCGTCACATCGCTCGCAGCTCACCATCTCCCCGGTGCCGTCTGCGCTGCGACACAAGCAGTACAACTTGTCGTCAGAGTGTATGGGCGTACGGCGATTGCGCTTTTGTTTGCACCTTCGCGATCGGTCGTTATGCGGAAGTTACGTTCGCGAGTAAAAATCCCCGGATGTCCGACCGAGAGAATGTTGTTTTTAATATTATTTTGAAGTTAGATGAGATGTACTTGCAGTAATCAAGCTTTGGAGTAGACATTACCTGATAAGAACAAGTCATTCCCTAGACTGATCCCTAGATGGGACCAATTAGTCTAAACACAATAGAATGATAGTGATAACCCCTTTTCATTCAATCTGGCTGAATACACCCTACCAGCGTAACATGTCCTTTGTTTTTATTGTTGGTCACAATAGGTCTTAGAATAATCCCTCTTTAACTCTTATCGTGCCAAGAACACTGTTCTGTGCATGCGCTGGCGTGCCACGCACACATAATCGGGTTTCTGTTGACTTGCCATGGACACATAAACTCTCATCCGCTCGCGTGCCACGGACACATTTTCGTGCATAAGTACACAAGCTAATTGTTTATGCCTATTGTGCGATGCGCATTGCGTGCACGCATGAATGCTTACTGTATTTGTGGAGGGGGTTTATTGTTGTTTTGATTTTGCGTGCTTCACGTATACCGTTACATTGGATTTTCCTGAGAAAATTGCGATATTATATCATCAAATTTGTCAGTTTTGATCATGGCCCCTCAGATTGTGTGCGGGAAATGAGACAACGGATTGGTTTGACAACTCACTGATAGTGCTCATTTACTTTACCAAAATTACAGATTCATGAAATGATATTGGTATCAACAGAAAGAGGGTTAAATGTCCTACAACTTTAACGTACAATTCTTTTTTATACAATATACAGATGAGATGTTATAGTGGATCAAACATAGTAACAATTTAAACTACACGCACTTGAACCAACCCTAAATTAACTTAGCACACAGGAGATTAGTAGCGGGCACAATAGGGATTAGCACTGTGGCACTGGGTGAATTGCATAGGGGCAGCTTAAGAGTTAAGATGTATTACCTTTAGAATGGATGTTGAGAGAGACTCTTCATTCTCATTCTACTAGAAGTTCAGTGACTAAATAAATACGGTAGTTGGGAAACAATATTCTTTGATTCTTTAGTCTTCAGACTTCTCTCTCTCTCTCTGTGCCTTTCTCCATACGGGCTTTGGTAGAGGAGTACAGTAGTACCAAGTTCTCATACCAAGCCACTTTTGTATCATAAATACATGTTAAACCGTCCATTTTTGGCTTCAATTTCAAAGATCAAACTTGTTGTTGTTGTTATTCTCTTATCTTCTTATACTCCTGACTAGATAGGCCGCGATTGAAGGCATTGTTTATAAACAATGTTTCCTGTTTTACAAATCTGAGATGCATGGCTCTACGTGCTATCAGTGGGGTGTTTCCATTTACTGTACCACTTCTTTCTGACCTACCTGACACACTTTAATCCGACACACTTTTTTCCTATTCATTTTCTACACAGAGGCATTTTCAAGAGCCATGATCTGTGATTGGCTTTTTTGCTAGTAAATATTCATGATTATGCAAATTATTAAGATCGCGCACACTGTTCATATTCTTTGTTTTGGTCTTGCGAAAAATAAGATAAACTCTTCAAAAAGTTCCTGAAAATGACACTTTGAGAACGACGGCAAAACAAAGGCGAACGCGTTTGAGAATTCTGCTACGAACGATGAGCTCCGCGCCCCGGTCTGCTGATCGACCTGCTGGGGCCTAATCATGCAACATGTGTCTGCATAGGACTTGTTTCATTGTAGCATCAGAATTATAAGTTTAGCCGTAGCTCTAGGCCTACATTACCATGTACAGAAACACTGTACAACTTCTTCTAATGTAGGTTAGACCTACGGCTAAACTTCTAATTCTGATGCTACAATTAAACAAGTCCTATGCCGATGGTGGGTTTCGCCCTGAGCCCCCATATATTTTTTTCACTGGGCTGGATAGAGCTTTCTCACATTTGACATTATTTTCATCCATGTATGGTGTTGTACAGAGCTAATATTATACCTCTAAATGTCAAAATCTGGTGAAAAAGTAGAAAGAGAACATAGGATCCAATTTGATTGCAGGATGAAAGAGTCATGCTTAAAAACTCAATATTACTGTGAGGAGATACTTTACTTTTTTCATCCCCATGTGTATAAAGTTACTGTATGATGTTACTTGCATAAGTTTTGTTTTGTATATAAAGCAAAACACCGAGGATTGATTTTAAAACTGTAGATTCAATTCTTCTTTTTTTTTGCAGCATCAAGCGTAGCAGCGGCAAAGGCAACCAGCGTAGCAGCGGCATTTGACATTATTTTCATCCATGTATGGTGTTGTACAGAGCTAATATTATACCTCTAAATGTCAAAATCTGGTGAAAAAGTAGAAAGAGAACATAGGATCCAATTTGATTGCAGGATGAAAGAGTCATGCTTAAAAACTCAATATTACTGTGAGGAGATACTTTACTTTTTTCATCCCCATGTGTATAAAGTTACTGTATGATGTTACTTGCATAAGTTTTGTTTTGTATATAAAGCAAAACACTGAGGATTGATTTTAAAACTGTAGATTCAATTCTTCTTTTTTTTTGCAGCATCAAGCGTAGCAGCGGCAAAGGCAACCAGCGTAGCAGCGGCAAAGGCACCAAGCAGCGGCATCAAAGCGGAAAAGCACTAAAATCCAAGGATGTCGCAACCAACAGGCAGAGCCAGGGGAAGGGCAAGGGGAAGGGGGAGAGCTACAGCCCCACCTCAAGGAGCGGGGGCACCAAGCATGGATCGTCGGCCAGGAGAACAAGCACCCCCACCAATGCAGCAGGCAGCACCCCCACAAGAGCCATCCAATGGCATGCCGGTACCTGGGAGGGGGCGATCACGTGGAGGAACGACTCAACCAGGACCTGGAGGTATGCTTGCATGAATAAAGTGTGTTTAGGGTTCCAGGGGGGTGTTTCACAAAGACTAAGATCCACTTTCAATTGGACTTAACTATGGCAGGCAGTTCATGCCACTGTTTGCTCTTACCATTTACTGGCATTGGTCTCTGAAGGGACATATAAATCGTGGTCACAAATCTACAGAATTTACATTTTTTTAAACAAATATTATCTAAAGATCATAATTGAGAGACCAATAGTGAGAGCAAGCAGTGGCATGAATGGCCTGTCATAGTTAAGTCCAACTTAAAGTCGATCTTAGTCTTTGTGAAACACCCCCCAGACATCAAAATATCAGCTCAGAGAGACTGAGTTAGGGAGGTGATGCAATGGTGATGAGCATTCTGTCAGACTGGTTGGTATTTCATGGTCTGATCACTAAGTATTATATTCGCTAGTGAGAACTTGAATCGCATCAATATCTAGCTAATCAATCTGCAGTGGTGCTTCATTTAAAACTCAAGTAGAGCACAGTTTTTTTGCATAATATTTTGGATGAGAGGTGTTAAACACTTAATTGGGACAAAGTGGTGAGGAATTTCAATGAAATCTTTGTTAGCTAATCTGTTGAAGTGAAGAGAAACATTGTCTCAAAGTAGTGTGAAGAAACCACTAATCCAAACTCAGTTGGTAGAGCAGTGGTCTCACAATCCGGTGACCCAGGTTCGGAACCAGGTCAATATGCTGGTGCCCTTTGGTAAGGCATTAATCCTCATTACCAGGTCCCTCGGAGTGGACCTCAAGTCGTCTGTCCTCTGGTTGCTTACTAACAAGCATTTATGCTTTCTTAGCAGTGAGGTAAAATAACCATCACGTTTTCAGCTATTAATATTTCTTCCTTTCTGGTTTGATTGCTAGCTGTGCCCAAGCAGGAACCTAGAGGGGAGCTCACGAGTCAGATAGCCAAGTTGGCCATTGGAGCCAGCGGTGAAGGAGGAGTGGGAGGCGTAGTGCAGGACAGGCGCAGGAGAAGGGACGAGATTGAACTAGAGCCGACTACTCGACCCGAGAACTTTGTCAAGCAGGGTAAGGGACAAGTGATTGAAAAATAAAAACACCCAGAAACACACCATGCCACACTTAAATTTAAAGATAAAGTCTAGTTCTGGTCATGCGATTGCGTTGTGAAAGAAACGTTGTGGAATCGATCAGAAAAGGTTGATCATCTAGCATATAAGTATTGGGTTGTACTGCATGGTTCTTGAATCAATAAAGTGATAAGAAAATGTGGCCACGTCTTGGAAAAAGTTACAAGCACTGTACACAGAAAGAAGTATATGGGACTACACGAACATGTGGCATAAAACTCCTTCCTGATTTTTATGATGTTACATGCCATATAGGCAATTGATGAGCCCATTCTTATTTTTAAATGAAATACTGTGAGCTTAATACCCTTCACTTACCTTTACACACATGCAGAAGTGCTATTGTAGGCAGCTCCCCCCCCCCCCCCCATTCACACAATAATATCTCTTGCCATTCAATTGACAATTCAAGGTACATGTAGTTGTGGTCTGGTGATTATATTGTGAACAAAACCTGCTGGAGGCAATCAGTTGCGAAAGGTTTAATTGTGTACCATATTGGTGTATACTGTGAGGTTTTTGTCTCGCCTGCATAGCAAAAGCAAGTCAATCGCCTGCATTGCAAAAGCGAGACAATTGCCTGCATAGCAAAAGCGAGACATAGGCACCGCTTTTACGGCGGCGGCGTCAACATCTTTTTCTATAATTTTGGAAGCATAAGTGCTTATTCAATAAAACTTCGACTAAAGAGTTGTCAAGTATCCCCAATCATGTGAGCAGAATTTTAGGTCACCAAGTTAAGGTCAAAGGTCATTTCAGGTCAACAAACTTAGACAAATAAACAAACATGTGGCATCAAAGCTTTGCCCCAACATTTCGGCTATTTCTTGTCATATTTTGAATATTGAATATTAAAGGTACTATGTCCCTTTTGCAGCCAACCTCAAATTCTGTAGAACTCTGCAGGAATTATGAATATGTCATGTATGTCCTATCTGTGAAATTTAAACGTTAGCAGTGTCCTCATATTCAAATTATGCAAACCCATTTACTTGCTAGACTTCACTGTCAGACACTATTGAGTGACTGACTGGCTTTTTTTCTACTTTGGTAATAACATACATGAAAAGAGTTGTAAAGGGTACATGAGCATTTGTCTATATCAATAACCCACTTCTTGTGATGGCCAAGATTAAACTGATTGAATCTTTGCGCAGCATAAAACGTATGACCATTCGGTACAATTGTCTGAAACTCAAGACTATTACTTTTGGGCTCTATAGCCCTAAAGTCGATTTGACAACTAATAGTCGTTATTTTCCCATTTGAAGACATTTTCAAGCCCCACCTGTTTTAGGGAAGTTCTAAATTAGTATTATCTTTCTAATGCAGTTGATATTTAACTTTTTCATTTTTTTGGCCTGCAAATGGGACATAGTACCTTTAAAGCCTTCGAAGAGCTATCTTGTTAAGGGGATATTTTTTCCTTATATTCTTCCAAACTATCATGAAATGACTGAGAATGCTAATAACTTTGACCAGTCAAACCTACCTTAGCAACCACCTGTCCATAACAACCACTAATGTTACCCCCCGAGAGAATTCTTGTAATAACTAACCAGCCTTATGTGGCCAGATACAACTCATTTTGACGCCAAAGTGTTGCACCAGTGGCAGGGCTGTCAGCACTGCTGCGTGAAGACTAAACGCACAGAAATGCATCCAAAAACAAGTGGCTATCATAGCTAAGATTAGAAAACATCTATTCAATCATTAAATGTCAGTCAAAAAACATTAGACAATCGTTACAATACCTACATGGGATGTTTTTCGCACACATTGCTTTCATGGCTATCCAATTAGCGTGCATGCGTAAACAATAACATTGACATCGTTAGTTCATTCGTAGAGCAATAGCCGATGGTCAATGTCATTCCCGGGTTCCATTTGTGATGTCAGGCTTGTTCACAGTTACTCATTAAACTTGTTCATTATTATTTTTTTTAGGAAATAAATCAGAATAAAATATGCAATACAAATATTTGTACTATAGTTTAAATTTGTATCCTTCTTATTAAATGATAATTTGAAGAAAAAAGGAGATTTTTTACCAACACTGATGAAAAGTCGTAAACAAACTGATGAACAATTCACTGAATTTCATGGCTGTGTAAAATTTTTACTTGCACCCCTCAAGATTGATCAGATCAGGGCATCTGCAATTCATAAGGTGATTATACATTTGTTCCTTGTTCCTCTCTACAGCATTAGCCGGAGATAAGATCGCACTGATAGCAAACGGCTTCAAGTTGAAGACTCAACCAGACTGGCAACTCTACCAGTACAGGGTTGACTTTGAGCCTGAGGTCCTGAACCCTAGAGCTCGGTTTGCCCTCCTGAAGGGCCACAGTGCTCTTCTTGGTAAAGGGTTAACGCTTGATATGGACACCATGTATTCTCTTTTCAAGCTAGCAGAAAAGGTAAGTGCCTCATCTCTTTTACTTAGAGAAAAGCACCCTGAAAGCTGTTTGATGTGAAACTGTATTTAGTGCTCTTCAAGACAGAAAAGGGCATTGTTCCTGAAAGACAATCGGACTTCTTGTTGCAGGGGAAGATTGGTTTCCGGAAGGGGGGGGGGGGGGGGCTGAAGTGTAAATAATATCACCCCATCAATAAGTTTCATGTGAAATTGTTTTAGATTATTCTGTATCATCAAAAGGTTTCCTATGAGGTATTCTATTTTTGTTTCAGAGAAGGGTTTGTAGAATGAAATATCATTCATTCATCATTATTTTCTTTACTATTTGCTGAATGTGTCGTGAAGGTAACCAACCTGAGCGCAGAGAGGAAGGATGGGTCTAATGTGAATATCTGTGTGACTCATGTTGCTACACTTAACCCCATGGCACCAAACACCCTGCATCTCTATAACGTCCTCTTTAGAAGGTAAGATTAGGTTAAGCATACATACAGTTAAAGATAAAGTTGAGTTCTGGTCATGCGATTGCATTGATATTTGTGAAAGAAACGTTGTGGAATCGATCAGAAAAGGTCGATCATCTAGCATAAGTATTGGTGTGTACTACAAGGTTCTGGAATCATCAAAATTATAAGAAATTTGGCCCAGTATTGGCAAAGTTACAAGCACTGTACACAGAAAGATGTATATGGGACTACATTAAACAAGTGGCATAAAAATCTGTCCAGATTTGTACGATGTTACATGCCATATTTAGAATAATAAGGCATTTGAAGAGCCATGCTTTTCAGGGAACATGTTCTATCTGATGTTCTCCCACACTTGCATTAAGCTCATAAATTATTTTTCACCTCTTCCCAGAACTCAACCTTCTCTTTTAGCACACATACAGTTAACAACTAGATTGTTCGTACCCTTTCAAATTTGATGTTTTTTGTGTTTATCGTAACTTAAGAATGTTGTTGCAGGCCTTAAATTTCGTCATTTTTAGGGCAAGGCCAGTTTGGCCTTGAGTACCTCATATTTTTAAGGGCACCAAGGCCAAAATATTTTTACAAAAAGGGCATCGAGTATGAGGCCAAAAAAATTGATTCTATTTTTGTTAGATGTCATGTGTATTTTATGAAACTTGTGCGGGATCAATTTCCCATGACTTTTAGCACCAGCTTCTTCACAGAATGTATAGAGGTCTACGGTACATACAAACAAGGCGGCGGCCCGCAAGCCTTAGATTTAGCAGCCAGGAGCAAGGGGCAATTTTTTTTTTAAGTTGCCCTTTGCCACGGGAATTTACCAGAGCAAGGGGCAATTTTCCAAAAACAGATAGGCCCCTTATCTAATCATAAGTTCAAAGAGAGTCTACAAATGTTAATTTCATAATGTGAATAGATCGAACGATCAATTTAATAACTTTTTAATCTTAACAATATGAACAGGAAAGATTGATTAAGAACATCAAACTTGCACATTAAACAGTATTTTAAAGTAACTAAAAATATTGATGAGCAAATGAATATATAAATTGTCAATTTCACAAACATCGAAAGTCAGAAGGACTTGGCAAGTTTACCGGGCCGGGTATCCCAAATCAAAATCGCACCTCACACACAAACCTTCCGCCACTCTCTCGGTAGTAGGAGCAAATTTGAAGAAATTATCTTTTTAACTGTTGTATAGAAAGGTCTAGATAGGCCTAACTAATGAAATAAGATGTAAAAATGTCCTTATAGACATTCGACAGCTGAAAGTGACACGCTCAGCTCAGT
This sequence comes from Strongylocentrotus droebachiensis, assembly GCA_035222895.1. Taxonomy (NCBI): domain Eukaryota; kingdom Metazoa; phylum Echinodermata; class Echinoidea; order Camarodonta; family Strongylocentrotidae; genus Strongylocentrotus; species Strongylocentrotus droebachiensis. The sequence continues at coordinate 19,834 of JAVYIG010017430.1, forward strand.
TGCGTAACGTGCATTCACGAAACCAAAATCGTTCCTCGCACGCACACTCTCGCCACTTTTGGTGGGAAGCTGTCGGGCTGGAAGTTTGCCAGCGAAACCGATGCACCCTCGGAATTTTACCGGGACTCGAAACGTTCGTCTTGGGAAGCTGGCGGGGTAGCTTTTTGAAGCGAGGTCGGCTGGTGGCAAAATGAGAGTAACTACGATCGACAACATCGTAGGTGTTCTTAACTTATTAATAAGATAATTCTAAATTCTATTTGAGATAAAATAATAAACTAGACCTACAAACATACCTCGACAGATCTCGAATGACTATTTGAATGCTTGTTTATTTCTCCATTTGACGATTTGTTTTCTTGATCCTGGCCTTCGATTTGTACGTGCGTGCGTCAACAGCATGCACCATAATGCATATCATGCGATCGCATGAAGGTACGTGCGCTAGCGCATTGCCTATATAATAACAAAGGGCGCATTTTCACGACACTTGCGCCTTATTAAAGCACTAAATACGAAGCTAGAAGAGAGCTCGTGGGCGGCAAACTGTTCGTGATTCGTGTATTTTTACTGTTCTAATAATTTATGGGCGCATTTTCACGGAAAACACTTGCGCCTTGCCGTCTAGTTTTAGATGATTATGGGCGCAATTGGTGGTTTTATGTGCGCAAATTAAAAAAAAAAAAAGGGCACGTCGAGTTGGAAAAAAAGGCACGTCGGCCAGTTTGAAAAAAAGGGCACGGCCTTTTTGGCCGTGAATTTATCTTTTTTTGGGAGGGCACCGCGGCCAGTCATAGGGGCATCGACGGCCTGGCCGTCGATGGCCGTCGATTAATTTAAGGCCTGTTGTTGAATAATTTTATAAGTAAGCTTTATGTCACATTCTCAAGAAACATTAAGCAAGACATATCAATTTTTCACGTACTTAAATAATTACCAAACTTGGTAAGGGTGTAAATATTTTAGTTGTTTACTGTATTGATGAAGGTGAAAGTAACAGTCATTATAGTTGCTTCCTTGACCATCCCTAGAATATGCTAATTCACATCGTAAATGATTAATTCAAGTTGTAACTGCATGATTGAGTCCAATAGTGGTATCTTATTACAAAGCTTGTTACAAAATCTTTCAGGTTTTCCTAAAAAAGAGAAGCTACAAAATGTAGTTAAACGTCTTGCAGAGCTGCCAACCATTCCGTTTTTGTCGGAATTACTCCTGTTTTTTCCTCCAAATTACGGTATTACGTTTTTTCTTCACAAATCCAAACTAATTTTTTTTTTACATACCGCACATCAAACAACTGCCCTAAAATGTTGATTTGATCACAAGTTCAATAGAAAACTAAGTTTAAAACATACTTGAATACATACTTGAAGAGAAAAATATCCAAAAAAATGAAAAACCTGCTTATATGGAGAAAAAAACAGCATAAGGAAATTTCTGCATTGGAAGTGTGTCGCGCGTGGTTGTAAGTTTCGTTCTAATGAATTCCTTTTTTTTGCTTGAAATTCCTTTTTTTTTGCCATCATGATTCCTTTTTTTGGTCGCACAAGGTTGGCAGCTCTGGTCTTGAATGATTTTCAGTCACATGCTGAATCTTGAGCCTGTGTGCTCAATTTTTGAGTCTTTTTGCAGTACATGTCTTTTGGAAGAAAAGTGTTAAAGCTATATGATGTGAACTTTAAACTTATAACTATTATGCATCACTGTATTATTTGTCGGGAGACAAGTAATCAAATTTGGGGATCTTCAGGTCAAAGGTCATGAGGATCAGTTGACATTGAATTGTTCTCAACGTGATACTCTATTTGCCTTGTTTAACTATGAAAGAGTATAAAATAAAGATTGTTGCTAATTTGAGGAGTTAAAGCTGATTCATTTTAGGGCTGCGACGAGTAGTCAAATGTTCGAGTACCCGCACTTGTTGACAACTACTTGAGTACGATTTCTCTTACTCGAATATTCGGCGGCGGCAAAAAAAAAAAATCCCAGGCCGACGGTTAGCCGTGCCAGTGAGAGCGGCGACCGCTGGCATGGTGACGTCGGTAAAAATGTTTCCCAATTCAAGCACTGTCAAACTCACCACTCAGAAACTGGGACCAAATGTCCAGATTTCTGTTTGGACTTGGAGGAAAATGGATTATTCTGCCATCTTTGGTTTTGAAAACAGAATTGTTTACTGTTATTATTATTATTATTATAAATCGACCCCTTCAACTGCAACTCAAAGTAAAATTGCATGCGTTTTCGGCAACAAAGCTGGGACACTGCTCCAGTGGTATGGTGGTGGCAAAAAAAAAAAATCAAAAAAAGAAGATTTGAGTATTCACTTGTAAGCCTGGGAGTGTACTCGGGTACCTTATTACACTGTTGTGCACAGCCTTAATTCATTTAGACCTTTAAGCAACTCTGAACTGTTATGGGTTAAAGTGTCATTTAATGTTTTGTGTATGATCGAGTATAGACCTGAATAGAGAATTAATTTTGTATTTTGTTTGTACAGGTGTTTGAAGATGATCAACATGGAGCAAGTTGGACGCAACTACTATGATCCTACGGCCGCCATAGATATCAAGCAGCATGGGTAAGTCACTGCTCAATTTTTGTCTCACCTGCGTAGCAAAAAGCGAGACATAAGGGACTTTTCTATTTGCACGTTCACTAGTGGACTGCGATGTGTGCGGTCACTCTTGAAGCAGTGCGCATGCGCATCAACGAGCTCATCGTTCATAGCAGAATTCTCAAACGCGTTCGCCTTTGTTTTGCCGTCGTTCGCAAACTGTGACGATGTATGTTCGTAAGCAATCTTTTGTAGGCACGAAACAACACATTGAAGTCACAAAATGGACCCAATTGACCTAATTCTAGTACCGGGGAGTAATAGAAGCGTGAATTCTCTTAAATTAACACATTTAAAACAGTCCCATGCACCGAATTTGGTGTTGGATCTTTAGCTATTCGATCGAATTTCGCGCTCACTAAGCGAGCGTCGTAGTTGTGTAAAATTGAAAAGGTAACAAACAACATTCAGCGTGCCTCGTCAACCCTGCTTAAAAATGACCGCATACGACGCAGTCCACTTATGAAAGTGCAAATCGAAAAGTCCCTATTGGTGCCGCTTTTCCGGTGAAGGCGACATCGGCGGTGTCAACATCAAAAACTTAACCTAAGGTTAAGTTTTTGAATTTTAAAAGAAATTCAAAGAAAATCACAAATATGTCAACTAATGTATCACTAGAAACTGGTAAGCTAACAGATGGCCATCGTACAAGTTTTAGGTCAACTTCATATCGGGTGATTTATAAAAATACAAATACAACCACCTCCATAGCAGCTGGGATATACGAGAGATTCGCCAGAAAAATAATGATGTTTTAATGACGTCACTATATGGACCGATACTGCCCAAGCAGACGACATCCCATAAAGAATGAACATAATTGCAAAGCTTTTATTTGTCAAATTATAATGAGTTTAGTGTATATAAATGTAATGGCATGTCAAACCAGTCAAAAGGGGATATGACCCTATTCTGATAACTAAAATCTTTTGCTTGTAAATACACAGGATAGGGGTTAATTAACAATCAAAGAAACCAGACTTTCAAATTGAAAACCCCCCGGAATGATATTAAGGACTGCATTTGTTCTCTCTTGAAACACCGGACATACCGCGGTGTGTGCAGCTGAATATACAATGGCGTCTTATTTTGTTTACAAGCGACAGATTCCTTTATTTTTGTATCGCTGCATTTGTCATCTAAATAAAACCCTGCGCGGGGTTTACAGTGAGGCAATAGATTATACATTTAGCCTGACGGTAGTGAGCTCAAGAGAAGATGAAAAAACAGGCACTGAAAATGTGTGAGATGTCATGGGACATCGTCTGCTTGTGCAAATCATGTCCATACTGTGATCTCACAAATCTCAGCAGCGTTCGGAGAGCTCTTCAGGTGCTATGCCGAGGCTGTATTAAAGCGTTTTGTAATTTATAATAATCACTACTTCGAATGTTTCCAAGCATTGAATTTTGATAACCTTGTCGAATCAAAGTTGCAACTTTGCAATAATGAAAATAAAGGTAGTTTTAAAAATCAATGAATATCTACTTTAAAATAATTTTGAAAGTATGAGTTCTTATTCAATGAAACTTGGACTAAAGGGTTATCAAGTATCACCAATTATGTGATTAATCTTTTAAGTGACAAAGTTAAGGTCAAGTGTCATTTTAGGTCTGCATCAACATCAAGATTTTGATTTGATTTTTTTTTTGTGGGGGGGGGGGGGGTTGTTGTTTTCATCTTGTAGAGCTTGCTAAGTAAAATACTCTACACAGAATTTCAAAATTTTGCTTAAAACGATAACTTATGATTTAGTTAGACATGTAGACATAAGCGTTATTCCTGTCTCTCCTGTAGAAGTATACTGTATGATGACGATACCATCTTGTTTACATTTGATTTCTATCCTCTTTGCAGGCTGCAGCTGTGGCCAGGGTTCGTGACATCCATCCTTCAGTACGAGTACGACGTGATGCTGCTGTCTGACATCAGCCACAAGGTTCTGCGTACCCAGACCGTCTTGGAGGTCATGAATGATCTCTTTAACAAAGCTAGGGGCAGGTTCAAGGAGGAAATCACAAAGCTCATGATTGGACAGATTGTCCTCACAAAGTAAGATTCGTTTAAAGCCCCACTGCACTATTTATAGCTACTTGCGCCTTCTATAAAGCAAACAATGCCTAATCGGTGCCTGTTGGTCTCCCATTTTTCTTATGTTAATTGAGAGCTGATTTGATGAGATAACCACCTGTCAGTCACCTTGCAGCGAGGTCTAGCCCCCTCGGCCAAACTAGTGCAGACAGGCTTTAATTAACCCTTACTGCACCGCTTGTATTTTTGAATTGTCGCTTCATGACTTTTTCCCCTCAAGTCTGACGCACATTTTGATACCTGTAAGGTTTTACATAACAATTAGTATGCGCATGTCATCAAAAAGTGCTTTATAAATACAGGTTTAGATGTATTTCTTCTGAAGTGGAAGATATGAATTGATATCAAATTGCTTTTATATGTTTCTCAAGTAACTTGATGTATTCCAGAACAAAACAATACATTAGAAATAAAACAATAATAATAATAATAATCTTTTAAAGTCCACTCCAAATTTTATTAAGTTAAACCGAAATGGAAATTCTTTTTGCCTGATTGATCGTGAGCCCGGCAGCCACTGAGCAGCGCCAGATCGACTTTGCTCTATCCCTTATTGTTGAACGCCAAACAAGGTAGCAGCTACTGCCGTCTTTTAATGTCTTTTAACTAGTGCTGTAACATCACGGATATCTCCAATTCCGTTTAACCGCCAGTCAAAACCGGACGGTTTTCGGTTAAACGATTACAAAATAAAAAATTTAAAAAAAAAAAAATAAAAAATAAAAAAAAAAAAAAATCATTTTTTTTTTTTTTTTTTTTGGCCGACAAGCCAGGTCCGTGTGAAAAAGCGGGAAGGACTTTCATTTAACTGCGAGGTGCAGTTATAGGCGCCGATTTGTGCTTGTAAACTTGTCACAAATAATAGTAACAATGTCGTTTTTAGAAGAATGTGTAAGATCATAATAATGTAAATAAAAAACAGTAGAGGACCTAGGATAGAACCTGGTGGTACACCATGTGGAAAAATTGGATGAATTATTATTATAAACTACATAGATCTATGACAAAGATGTTACTTTCAAACCAAGATGACGGACAAATTTGAGTGTCGTTTTAGTTCCAGAGTGGTGAGTCAACACACCGATTACTGAGTAGTGCCAGGTGGGAGGGGCATAAATAGAAACTAAAAAAAAAAAAAAAAAAAAAAAAAAATTAGAAAAAAAAAAAAAAATTAGAAAAAAAAAAAAAAAAAAAAGGGTAAACGAAACCCGTCCAATTGTAAACGGAATCCGCCATTGGCGGGCGGATACCGGACGGTTAAACGTTTGACTACAGCACTACTTTTAACGTCTTTTGGTATGACGCGACCTGGGTTTTGTAATGATTCTAGTTCCCTGTATATTTCCAGATTTGATATTCATGAATGCGTAATTTGCGTATTCATAAATCATGCAAATTAACCTATGCATTTTCAAATATAAAAATAAGGAAACCTCATGAATTTGAGATGAAGGAAACCTTTATTAAATACATTTTCAAGATTCTTCACAAGTCTACAGACAAATATGAAGAGTTTTCTGTAAAATGCATAAAATTAGCATTTTGCATAATTAATTAGGCTATAATGACAAAAATTTGCATATTAGGAAAAAACTAATTATACCATTTGTTCCTTACGTAAATATCTACAAACATGCAAATTTTTGTGTTCATCGGACATTCAACGGCCGAGATCATAGGGGGGGGGGGGGCCATGTTTAAAAAAGTGAACACCATTTCCT
>JAVYIG010017431.1:0-26255 GCA_035222895.1 Strongylocentrotus droebachiensis
GACACGTTTCATAAAAGCTCCGAAAAAAGGGGTTTATAGATTGTTCGCATGCTCAGACCCCCCCCCCCCCAGACTCTCAAAAACGCTCCGCGGTCCCTGCTATTTAGGGTCAGAATTCAGATTCCCTTCCTCAAAGGGATAACTTATTAAGAAAAATTATTTATCACACATTTATAAACTCTTTGGCAATACGCTTGACTAATCATGAAAAGATTGTTTAATAGTTATAAATGAATGGCGCAAAATATGAGATTTTTGAATGAAAGCGCCGTAAAAAAAAGTAACAACAACAACAGCAGCAGCCTTAATTGTTCATGTTTTGAATTTCTCATTTTTTTCTTTATTTTCCGAAAGAGCATCAAAAATAATGTCCCAATATTGATTACGATTGAATATGTGAAGTATTGGCTGAGATATGACCATCTGAATAAATATATTTCCTATAGGAACTCAGTGTTATTTGCTCTGGCTTCTAATGATTTTATCTTGGACATTCAACGTTGTCTTTGCCCAACTCCGCGCATTAAACAGTAGTTTTTGTTCCAAGACCCCCCCCCCCCCCTTCCCCCCTCTCTCCCCTCTCTATCATACTCACCGTGAAAGCAGAGACAACATAGCATAATAATAAATAAATACACTACAGACTATATACCGATTGCGCCCATCTTTCCCTCTCTCTCTCTCTCTTTCTCTCTGTCTGTCTGTCTGTCTTTCTCTCTCTGTCTGTCTGTCTGTCTTTCTCTCCAGTCTGTCTCTCTTGTTTTGTTCTTCTTCTTTCTCCTCCGCATCTTTTCTTTCTTCTTCTCACTCTTATTCCCCCTTCTTGTTCTTCTTCTTCTTGTTCTTCTTGTTCTTCTTGTTGTTCTTCTTCGTCTTCTCCCTCTTCTTCTTCTTCGTCTTCTCCCTCTTCTTCTTCTTCATCTCTTTTTATTTAGATACTCAATTTATGAGAAAAATACACAATATATAAATAGTAAAAGATTTGTATTTAAATCTCTGTTGCATCAAGTTAATATGAAATAGTTTATCAGCCTAAATTGACGGTTATAATTATATGTCGGACATTATACTTTATCGAAAAGATATAAACATGATAAAATGAAACTAAAGAAGAATCCAGAACGGGGGGGGGGGGGTGAAAGGAGAGACAAAATAGCATAATACAGTACAGACTATACGATGCACCCAACTTTCTCTCTCTCTCTCTCTATTATATCTCTCTGTTTATCTGTCTGTCTTTCTCTCTCTTTCTCTCTCTTTCGCTCTCTTAAAAGATGATATAGGGAAAACGAAATAGTTTGTTAGTATTGCTTGGAGAGCAAAATAATGAGTTTTTTTTATTAACTAATGTAAAAAGCGTTCTGAGCATGTTTATGTAAAGGTGCTATATGAATATATTGCCAAGTTTTGACAATTATAGTTTATATAAGTACATACAAATAATACCGACACAGAAATGTCTGCAAGTATTTGGGACCTAGATAGAATATGCGAAAAGAGCTATGTCTTTGTCTTTGGCCCATGATCCCACAGCTTAGTTACGTAAGAGGACAATTAAAGTTGTGGAGGGTACGGGTCCTTGTCATGGTCTTTATCAACTCTAACAATAGAAGAGCGGATATAAGGTAAGGCTATAATTGAATGACAATGAACTGATCCTTGTATGTACTACATGTATGACCCTGTTTTTTTTTTAGGGGGGGGGGTAGGGGGTCTTGTTGTTTTTGCAGTTGTCGTTGCTGTTTTTAAAATTTGTTAATGGGATCACGTTCCGGCATACTCATAAATATCTGAAACAATCATTCAAAGACAACAATCATGCACGATAAAGGAATGGACAAGAATATGTTATAAGATAAAATTTCACAGACAAATAGATGATTATAAGAAATGATTGTTTCTCTCTCTTTTTCTCTCTATTTATGTGTGTGTGTGTGTGTGTGTGTGTGTGTGTGTGTGTGTGTCTCTCTATCTCTCCCTCTACCTCTCGCTCGGTCGCTTTCTCTGTATGTCTGTCTCTCTGTCTATCTGCCAATGTTGTTCCGCCATTTGCTTGTTTGACGGCACCATTCCTTCTTTGAGATAAATTATCATAACATAATGATGATGTACACAATTTATTATACCTTATATTTATTATAGTGAGCGAAATAGAAAACGAGCAAGTGATAATGTCGAAATGCGAAGAATATTACGGTACAATCATTATATTTACAAAGTAAAACTTTTGAATTAAATCTCTGTTGCATCAAATTGATATAAAAAATGTTTATTATGCTATATTGACAATACTATTATATGTCGGACATTATAATTCAGCGAAAAGATATCTATTTAAAAGAAAGGACGGACTAAAGGGGGGGGGGGGGGGAGATCGGAGCTGGGGGGGGGGGATGATCGGAAAAACAAATATATAAATAAATATAGTACGGACTACGTCCAACTTTCTATCTCTCCCGACCCCCCCCCCCCTCTCTCTCTCTCTCTCTCTCCTCTTTCTCTCTCTCTCCTCCCCCCTCTCTGTCACTTTCTACCAAGCGCGTAGCCAGGATTTCATTCGTTGTACCTTTCCCGACCCTTAATCCTTATCTGTATTCAGTCCCCCTCTTTCGAAGCGCGGAAGCTTTGACGTTTCATTCAATTATTAGAGAAAGAAGACGATTCGTTGTTACGTTCTCGACTCTTAATCCTTAATTTGAACTCGATTTCCCCTTTCCGCGCGAAGCGCGGAAGCTTTGACGTTTCATTAATTTATAAGAGAAAGAAGACGATTCGATGTACCGTTCTCGACTCTTAATCCATATCTGAATTCAGTTTCCTCCTCCCCCTGGCTACGCGCCTGTTTTCTATTCCGCCATTTGCTTGTACGCCGGCAGCATCTCTTCCTTGAGATTAATTATTATAGGATTTTCCGGCGAAATTCGCTAGTTTGTCATTTGAATTCATATACTCTGCATTTAAGTTAGCGCAGATTGGCTTTGCCATGCCAATTATTATTCAATTTGCCATTAGGGTCTTTTCTGTTAGGCCAAATAAAAAAAAAACATGTTTAGCGTCCTGTTTTTTCGAAAAATAGGAAGGAGGAGGCCCTTTTTTCTCTTTCTTTCAAAATGGCCGCTCAAAATGGCCGCTCGGTACGTTTTCCCTGACAGTCGGGCTATTTTTCAAGATGGCCTACGACATTTTTTATTTTAATTTTTTAAAATCAGATATAGATCCATTTTAGCAGTGTTTTTCATGTTTTTTTTTCTTGAAAAAAAAAAATTCAAGACAAAAATAGGAGGCGGCCCCCAAAAAGGAAGCGGGCGGGGACGCTAAACATGTATATTTTTTTGTAATGGCCTTATTCCATTTAATAATTTTGAGGACAATGCATATGGGTGTAGTGAGACATTATGTAAAGAAGGGGCGAAATCAAATGATATGGCTTTTCTGCACGGATATGTTCATATACCCCGGAAAAGTACAAAAATACCCCGGGGATACAAAAATACCTACCCCAGTCACAATATTGTACCCTTCCTCCATAATGAAATTGTGATAAATTGATGATGAAACACAAAACAAACAACTTCCTTACATGAAAATTTACAAAAATATTGAGACTATCAAGTCCATGATGCCACTCGATGTAAGTCGTTTTTTTTTTTCATTCTTAACAATCAAACTTAAAGGATGATGAATATCAGATAAATCTAAAAGTATATAAAAGCAAGAAAAAAAAATATGATGAAATACACATGGACAGAAACAATCTTGAAAGAGAAGAATGAGCTATAAAAAGTGTGTAATAAACGAGATATGTATATTGACCATCAATTTGAGTGCACAAAGTGCTAATTTGAATGCTACAAATGAATTCGAATGCTAAAAGTACACCTTCACGATGTCAGAAATCGTTGCCCCAAATTGAATGACCAAATAGCGAAAGAAGCACACTATTCATTAAGTTGAATGAAGCATACATAGATTCCAACGAAAACTTCATAGATTTGAAAACTAGAAAAAGGAATATAAACCCAAGATATATCAAACAGCACTAAAACCGTCGAATTTGAACGCAAGACAAATTAATTTAAATGACAAACTCGCGAATTTCAAGTTGGCCGGAAAATCCTATATAACAGTTATCCCTAATGATGTACACATTCTACCTTATATTTATTATAGGAAACGAAATAGAGAACGAGCGGCTGATAATGTCGAAATGAGAAAAACATTACTGTCTGTACAATAATTATACAAAGTAAAACTATGAATGTAAATCCCTGTTGCATCAAACTGATATAAAATATGTTTATTATGCTATATAAACGGTACTATTATACGTCGGATACTTAGTATTATACTTTAGCCCAAAGATATAAACAAAACAAAACAACAAAATGGAAAGAAAAAAATTGAGCTGGGGGGGGGGGGGGCAGGAAGTCAGTCAGAAAAATATGATAATAATAAGAACAGTACAGGCTACGTCCAACTTTCTATCTCCCCCCCCCCCTCTCTCTCTCTCTCCCTCTCTCTGTCTATGTCGTTTTCCATCTTCATCTCTCTATTCCGCCATTTGCTTGTATGCCGGTATCATCCCTTCCTTGAGATTAATTATTAAAACATATCCCTGATGTTATCGGACATTTTACCTTAACGAAAAGATATAATCAAACAAAACAGAGACAAATTAAAGAAAAAAAATCGAGCTTGGGGGGGGGGTGATCGGAGAGACAAATATCTTTTTTTTTTAAATACAGTATACAGGTTACGTCCAATTTTCTATCTCTCTTCCCCCCTCTCTCACCTATGGCCCCCCGCCCTCCCCTCTCGCATATACCCCCCTCTCACATATACCTTATATTTAGTATAGGGAACGAAATAGAGAACGAGCGGCTGATAATGTCGAAATAAGAAGAATATTACTGTACAATAATTATACAAAGTAAATCTTTTGAATGTAAATCTCTGTTGCATCAAACTGATATATAATTATTAAAAAAAAACGCTATTATGCTATATTGACGGTACTATTATACGTCGGAAATTATACTTTAGCCCAAAATAAACAAAACAAAACAGACAAAAAAGAAGCAAATCTGAGCTGGGGGGGGGGGGGGGGGGAGTCGGTGAGAAAAATATCATAATAATAAATACACTGAGTACAGACAACGTCCAACTTTCTATCTCTCCCGCCCCCCCCCCCTCTCTCTCTCTCTCTCTCTCTCTCCCTCCCCCTGTCTGTCTGTCTCTCTGTCTATGTCGTTTTCCATCTTCATCTTTCATAATGTTGTCTATTCCGCCATGTGTTTGTATGCCGACACAATCCCTTCCTTGAGATTAATTATTATAACATTAACTTGACGTTATTCGTCGGACATTATACTTTAGCAAAAATATATAATCAAACAAAAAAGAGACAAACTAAAGAAAACAAATCAGAGCTGGGGGGGGGGGGATACTATCTAACATAGATAAAGAGCAGTTATAAGCAAAGAATTGAGAACTAATTTGTGCAACCAACTATCATGAAAATCAAAAAGCTGTACTGAATAGTAAAACTCCGACACTTTATAGCACGATAAGTAAATAAAGCCGACAATCTTGAATTGAAACAATGGGATAGACTATATCGAGACTAGCTAATCTCCTCAATAATAGGCCGGCCTGGTACCCTCTATACGTACGCATGAGTGACCTGAGCTGAGATCGCTAGGTCGAGCGAGACTGTACTATATACTATATCATAAGCTTTTCAAAAATAGGCCAGTTACTATGAATAGGCGTCAATGACCATATAAGGCCAAGGCTCATGCATCGAACGGTGTACCCGCGCGTGCCGTGTACAAAGGTTTTAAATGAGATCACGATTCGACGTACTCCTAAATAAAAATAAAAATCTCTGTTGCATCAAAATAAAATTATACGTTCATTGTATGTTACTGACAGAAGTAATATACATCGGACATTATACTAAAGCACAAAAGGGTTATCTATAGAAGAAGGTGGACAACATTATAAGAGAAAGAATAACGATTTCTCTTTTATTTATACAAAAATTAACAGCATAAATACCCTTACAAAAACAGAAGAAATCTTGAAGAGAGAGAGAGACAAGAAAAATGTGAAAAGGACCCAACAAATACAAAATAAATAAATGATAGGATTCTAGAGCGGAAGATGATAGGGGAAACGTAATAGTTTATTAGTATTGGCAAATTTTGACAATAATAGTTTGTAAGTAAATTGACAAAGTATATACAAACAAAAACGACACAAAATATTTGAAAGCATTTTAGAACTACCGGTATATAGAATGAATATACGAAAAGAGTTATGTCTGAGGCCTATCTAGATCTATGTTACGTAAGAGGAACAATGAACTTGGCCAAAGGTAGAGTTCGTTGTCATGGTTATAAACTCGAACAATAGAAGGGCGGATTATGAGGTACTAGGGTGCCTGCCGTCATGAGATTTCTTCAAGGCGAGCGCGGATTACGCTGCTCCCAATGAAGTACCAGCAGTTTCAGAATTTCATGTGAAAGAAAAATGGACATATGCTTATGAAAAAAAAAAGATTATAATGAATAATATGAAAGTACAACAAACAGGAGCAATTGATAATGTTAGTTTATATTTTGCACGATTGGAGAAATAAAGTATCATAAATCGTAATCTTGAATCTTGTGCAAGAGTATTGATTTATCTTGATTTTTTTTGTGATGTGAGCAAAATAAACGCAAATTTCTAAACGAATGTCAATCAATGATTTGTTACCTTCCTTCCATTACCCCCACCTAACAAACAAACAAAAAGCAGGAGACACATTAGTATACTTGGGGGAGGGAGGAAGACAAAAAATGTATAATGAGTGCAGTTTTCACATTTTAATGAGATTTATTGAATGGAAGAGTAAAATCAACCCAAATTTTTAAACGATTATAAACGATTTTTTATTAATTGCTTTCCTTTCATTATTCATCACCCTCCCCATCTAAATAATGATAATAATAATATGATGATGATGATTATAATGATAATAATAAGCCGGAGAAACACTATCGTACGGGGGGAGGGGGGGGGGGGCACGGGGCAGAATGCGGATAGGGAGGCAGACTGCACCCGTAATGGGTGGCCAGTGAAGAAACAAAAGAGAGAGTGGGGAGAAAAGAGAGAGAAAGAGAAGAGAGGGAGGAAAAGAGATGAACAGGAGCAAGAGAAAATATTTTCTTTGGAGAGGGCTTTATACCAAGTTCAAAGAAAAATATTATATTTAAAACCTTCCGTAAAATGTGTTTTTGGCCTCTATGAGTTAAATGACAATGGAATAGCATAGTCTCCAAACAAGAATTGATGAATCAACACATTGGCGTTACGGCCAGCACGCAATTGTTTATACCGGCGAGAGAGAAAAAAAAACACTAGTCTTTATTTCCATTAATTGCTGGAGAATTAAATTTGAATGGGGCTCCCATAATGTGTCTAGATTGACAGCTCCAAGTTACCACCCCGAAAAAAATCTACTTTTTAAAAATTCATTCGGTTATATATACACAGATAAAACGTAATTGTTTAAAATGCTAACAGTTCATTACAATACAACAGCTTGTTGAATTTTTAAACAGGTCTTATTACTTGTAAACAACCCTTTTAAACGGTGTTTACCGTGTTTTTATTGTGCATAATGATCCATTCCAAACATACAGAGTACAGTGCTAATTAGACACGAACTCAAGCTAAGCTAAATAACTTAGTTTAGCCGCAGAGGGAGCTAAACAAGTATGACGAATTTTTCAATGGGTTGAAAATTAATCGTGGTTTTTCTGGCTTGAAAAAGACGTCACGGTCTTCGCACACACACAATGCGGCTTTTCGTGGGCAAATCGTGCATCCGGGATTAACTCCGACAGCTTTGATGCATGCGCTCTCAGGTTAATAAGCCGCGTGTTTACTGCCACTCGAATTAATCCAAGGCGCCTTATGATCCAAACAAAATTAAATCTAAATCACTGAATTTTGAAAGGAAAAATACAGCCTACTCAATACTTTGACCAATCATAATTGTGGAAAACGCAAAGTGAAGAAAAAACTTTGCACACAAGAGGGCGATATTTATGAAAGACACGATCTCACAATTGATAGCTTTCCTGTCAAACGTTTCTTCACTTGATGTTTTGTTCTTTTCATTTTGTAGTCCTGTATTCTGAAACAGAACTTCTACCCCAATATTTATTTGGGTTTAATGAAATCAGAAAGAATTGAGAAACTTATCAGTGAAATTTAGAGCAAAATCCAATTAAAGGCAAGAAAGTCATAAATTATGCGTATCAGGACAATTATCCACTGGAAAATCATCCCCGGAAATTCTTTAAAAAGTCTTACTAAATAATTCATCAAATCAGTCGATAAACATAGTTTATCGTGTGGTATCATTGTAATTCTTTAATGAATTATTTGGTAAGACTTTTCTAAGAAATGGGTTTGGCGCGCCATAAACGCTTCCAGCATACAGTAAGCACCTGAACGCTTGCAACACGAACCACCTGGCACCAAGCGGTACGGTTCGGCTCACTTCCAAAAGCGCTTGAACACACCCATAACACTATAAAGCACATGGCCTATTTCCTGTGGTTTAACCACATACAAAGAAAGAAACCAAATTAAACCCTTTGGGGTTATTCTTCCCTGATGAGATTTTAGGGGCAGTTCAATATGGTCATCTTGCAAGGAGATAATTACACGTTCTGCACGAGTCACCTTAATCGTGTAACCATGTAATCGTTCACTAATCCTACTCATTCAGTGGGATGATCTATTAATTTAAACCCCCCCCCCGAACAATAGGTATTAATTAAGGATCTACGCCACAACGCCCTTTACCGCCGGCGAGGGTCGATAGCAGGCCACATTGGCAGGGCCAGGGTCACGTAGGAAACGTTTGCTCATCGAGCAGGTAGTGCGCGTGCACCCCGAACTTCCGGGTCAAAATCCAATTCAGACGCTGAAGTCTCTTATATTCCGACAGCATTACACAACCAATCAAAATAAATGTCCATTTAGAAGGGCTTGCGAGAGTGGCCGAAGTGCAATTGAAACTTGCTATTTTCATCTTCTCAAACGCAAAGAGAGACGCCATTGTACTCGATTACTAGGTTTTGTTAAACAAAAGTACAGAGAAAGTGCATATTTTTCGTTTATATTATACTATTTGAAAGGTTACCCAAGTGACTCCCGGGCACTCCAGTGCTGAAAAGAAACACACTTTGAGAAAAATGACTTTTTCATGCAAAAATGATTATGTTCTATGCACGCAAGTCAGATTGAGCGGGGGGGGGGGGGGGAGATTCAGCGTTTCCATATCATGATGACCGGAAGACCACACATGCGCATTACCAACCAAAACACGCCAAAACATCACTGAGCTTTTCAGTCGATGATGTTTTAGCGCAAGTGTAACCGGTAGCTCCCCCCCCCCCAACAACAACAACAACAAAAAAAATCGCGATTCTATTTTTGTATGAAGTTTTTGACAGTATGACATTTATTACGTGGAATTCCTTGCTCATTTGCTCATAGTTAACTAGTTAGCATGGCACCGTTGAATAAAACATCAAGTGTTTGGATATAGTAATTAATTCGAGAATATAATACACGAAAGTTCAAAGATAAATGTTAAACAGTTTCCCAAATGTTAAATCATCATTTCAAGAGTTCAGCGGAAAATCCGGAAACTTCTTCTCTCTCTCTTTCTTTACTTATTTTGGCCCTCTAATTTCCCTCCATACTTGTTTTGGTTTTTGTTTGTTTTGTTTGGGGGGGGTAGGCGGAGGGGGGGGGCATTGAAGGTGTTTACCCCCCCCCCCCCCCTCCCCCCCCCCCCCCCCCACCTCTGCGTACGCGCATGTAGAAATATACAGACAGAGAGACAGAGACGGAGGAAGGGAGAAGGAAATAGACAGATGTAAAGAAAGGGGAGAGACTAACGATAGAGTTGGCGAAAAGTGAATAGACGAGAGTATAGAGAATTTAAGAAAAACAAGAGAGGTCATCAATACAGAGGGGAAAATACTTCAAAAAATATCACCGCGTTGATACAGAAATCGAACTCGAATAATCTTCACTGCTTCACAGCTAGACCATCTTCCTGGCCAATATATGTTGAGAGATAGAGAGAGAGAGAGAGAGAGAGACGGAGAGAAGGGGAGATAATGCGTGAATAAACGAGACATTTAAGGAAATGTGCGGACAATCATGTATATGTATACCAATAAGATTGAACATATCCTTATTGTTTACATAATTAATCAGTGCCGAAAATGTTTGATATCAAAATAAATCTTAATTTTGTTAAAACAAAGTTATATTTATTCTCCTACATCAACCGTTTCACCCCTCCCCCTGCAAATGGGGGGTACGTTATAGTGGGGGCTGTTAGGGATATTTTAGTGCAGATTCTTCTAAAAGCACCAAATTTGGCCCAGAGGTAGATAATACCATACTATTACGATTTCTGCCGGACGCCAAGAAGGACGCCCTATTGGACTGCCATATTGGGCAAATCCAACATGGCCGCCATCTGAGTTAAAGGTCAAGCGTAGTTCCAAAAAGAAAAGCGCTTGTATAAAATAGTTTTTATATTTATAGGGTTTTGGGGGTCAGAAAATCTGATTATAATGTTCTTTCATTGATGTGAGGTCTCATTGGTGCTGCCATACTGGTCATATTGGTCAAATCCAAAATGGCAGCCGTCTGAAAGTTACAGGTCATGTGTAGTTTCGAAAGGTTTCTGAGTTACAAGTAGAAAGGAAATGGGCTAATATGATAAAAGTTTATATATTTATGGGGTTTTCTGGGTCAAAGAATCTGCATTTTGATGTTCTTTCATCGATTTGAGGTCTCGTTGGGGCTGCCATACTGGTCATATTGGTCAAATCCAAAATGGCAGCCGTCTGAAAGTTACAGGTCATGTGTAGTTTCGAAAGGAAATGGGATATTATGATAAAAGTTTATATTTATGGGGTTTTCGGTGTCAGAGAAAATGATCATGATGTTCTTTCATCGATTTGACGTCTCCTTGGGGCTGCCATACTGGGGGGTGTTTCACAAAGATTCTAAGTTGAGCTTATCTCTAAGTTGGACTTAAAAATTATGGAAAGCCATTAGCATCTTTGAAAATATTTTGTAAAAGTTATTTTGAAAGGCATAAAATGTTGATTTAAATCATTCATATTTTCTATCATCAAGGAGATTTCATGTTCTTGATGTGGAATTTATTAAAAAAGTCTAAAATACTTGAATTTCTGCTTTTGAATATATTTCATTTTAAGGCTCCAATGGCTGTCCATAATTTTTAAGTCCAACTTAGTGTTAAGTTCTACTTAGGATCTTTGTGAAACACCCCCCTGGTCATATTGGTCAAATCCAAAACGGCCGGCATCTGATAGTTACAGGTCAAGTGTAGTTCCAAAAGGAAAAGGGCTAGTATGATAACAGTTTATATAGTAAGGGGGTTTTCGGGGTCAGAGAATCTGATTATGATGTTGCTTGTACCAATTACAGGTCTCTTTTGGGCTGTCATGCTGTTCATATTGGCCAAATAAAAAATGGCCACCATCCGAGTTAAAGGTCAAGCGTAGTTTCAAAAGGAAAAGGACCAGTATGATAAAAGTTGATGAATTCATGGGGTTTCCAGGGTCGGATAATCTGATTATGATGTTCTTTTATCAATAAGCGAGTTCTTAATTGCACACTGCTCATGCGCCAAAATCGGGAACTAACTTTTCCAAAGGTCACATGAACATAAAGAGAGCCTGTCATTTTTTGTGTGCTGGCCTTTCCTTTGTGAATGATCACATTTGACATATCAGTAACCAAAAATCATTTCTGAATGTCGAATTTGGTTCTTTATAGTAAACTTTACTTGGAATCTGGTCTTCGGTAAAGTATTATCGGCATTATCGTGATCCAAGTCCCCAGGGACTCGGATCCACGGACACTTTTTACTCTGAAAAAACATTTCCTAACTTCCAAAATTGTTACCACCAATTAATGGATTATTACTTTATTTAGTCAAGCCAATTTATCTAGTACTAGTAGTAGGTATAGCACACCAAAAATAAGTACAACAAACACATGTTATTTGATGATTGCAAATGATCAAGCTTTATGAAAGCTTCAAAAAATAGAAAACAGAACTGAAATCGGTCAATGCGTTGTGATTTTATACCATTTTTTTTAAATCGGAAAATTACCGAAAAACCTGCCAGAAATGGTCAAAATGGCAAAATTCGACAAAGTTGACAACTTATTTCATCCCTTTCTTGGACACAAATAATAAATTAAATTATCAGACACTAAAATATCACCTTTGTGGTAAAAAAATACAAACAAGAAAATTCATATATCTATTACCGTTTTGAAAACAGAAGCCAACAAAATAAGTCATTTTTGCCATTTTTGCGAATCTGCAGATATGAAAAAGTTGTGAAAATAACCAAGTCCGCCTAATTAATATGCGCATATGTAATCAAATCAAAACCGAACATGATACATCAGTGAAACCTATGTATATCAGACAGGTATGGAAATATATATTTTTTTTAAATATAAACAAATCATGAATATTCATCAAATATGCAAATTAGGTAATTTCAGCTAATTATATATTAGCGCACTCATTATGCAAAATAGGAAAGTCAAACTGTTCATTTTTTTGGCATTTTTAAAATCATATATTCATAGATCATATTTACACCAAATATTAACCTTAAATTCCAAATATTTGTGCAATGCCAATAAAATATGGCGATGGAAATTACTTGGATCACCGTCACAGCTATTTCCTCATGTGTTTCACAACTTATTCAGAAAAACCGATCAAATGATAAGAATTTGAAGACTTTCAGCTACATCACAGTATATTTTTCTTTTTAATGGGCGATCAGCGGGCCATGTCACACATGGCTGAAAAGATAATATTCTAATTAAATAATTTAACATATTTCCCACATGCCTATAACAATGAAACTACACAGAATTGTAGTTAAAGGTATGCTTGAAATATATGTGAAATAAAAATTTAAAAATATTGTTTAGTTTTTTTTAAATAAATTTACAAAAATTGCTATTTCTACCAATTGACTGCTGTTGTGTGTGTGTGTGTGTGTGTTCGCGGGGCAGACTGTGTGCACATGCATTTTGATCCCCTACTAGTAGGCCTATTAAAGTCCTTCACTATTTAAAATAAAGCAAACTTTAATTTAAATTTATTTAGTCAAGCATTGATTAGGCTGAATTAATGAATATTATATTTATTAATTTCACATTGCCTTTAACGATTATTGATGACGAAATATAACTTTCGTTACATTTTTGTTTTAAATGACATTACTGATTTATTTAGTCAAGCTAATTTATCTAGTAGGCCTATTAAGAGAAACACTATAAAACTGTCTATATATTCTTCGTGGTGCGAGTCCCCCTTGCGTGTTTAGATCATCAAAATTCCCATAGGAGGGGACACAGTGGCGGATCCAGCCGGCGGCAAGAGGAGGGGGGGGGGGGGGGGGTTCTAATTCGTGAGAAAATATTTAGCGGCGACTCAGCCAGGCGGTGAATGAGCAATTTTTTTAAATTAATTAGTTAATTTATTATTATTGTTATTATTACTATTATTGCCAGTGGAGGGGGGCGGGCCCGCCGCCTCCCCCCCCCCCCCCCCCGTGGATCCGCGCCTGCTCCTCTTGTACACGTCATGTGATTCCTGACTGAACTAAAGGTTTATAATTATGATTGCAGCATGAGCTAATTCAAGCATTTTGTGTGCCAATATCTTAAAAAGAGAGTGCAATCTCCAAAATTTATTGTAATGTTATTAATTGATAGCGCAGACAATTTAAGTTTCTCTTCGATTTCTACGATTTTGTAAGAGCTATGGTACTTTTGTTTTTAGCGCTCCTAAATAAGCGATAATATGAGTAGTCGTAATAGTAGCGTTTCAAAGTTTAAAAAGTCAATCAAAATTGTCTAGGTTAGTGCAAATATCAAAATACTTCTTTTTTATTCAACGATTATTTTTGAATGATTCTTAATGATTAATTTAATGTTATAGATCATTAAGTTTTAAATGGGGCCAAACTTGACTTGTTACATAACAATGTAAGAGAGAAAGAGAGGCTATCTCTAAAATGAAATGAAAGGACTCTTAATAGTAAAACAGCCCTTTCATTTCATTTTTTGAAAAAACTCTAATCCATCCCTTGATATTAAAATTGCACTGGTCCTACTGTGTGCTTTTTTGTCACACTCTCCCTGATCTATAAAGGGTGCATTCTTTATTTTATCATCAACAGAAATAAAATGCTAGCCCACGCACTTTTCGAAGCGTGACCAGATTCAAAGTATGCTTACATGACGGCATTGATGTATGTAGAAAAAACAGGATCAAGATCCCATGCAACGCTTCGAAATGTAAAAGAAAAATAAGAAAAGTAAAGTTGAGATTCGACCTTTATGTCTAGAAGTTGCATAATGCAATTCGTGTTGGTATTATATTCTATTTCAGAGTGATTATAGACGTTATTTTTAAGGATAATACAGTTTAAGCTGTCCGGGTTTTTGAAGATAATGCTTCAAAACAAATCAACCAAGCTGTTTATTTCTTTATTCATGATCTGTTCCTACTGTTTATCTATTTTCATTGCCAACCCTCGAAAACGAATTTATTATGCATTTCACAGAGGAAAGTGTGCATGGGAGAACTATATATGTATATATAAACGAATTATTTATTGGGCTTATTTTGCTTTCTAATGGATCCGTACAATATGGCACAGCTTTGGGGTGCCTGGCAGAGTCCCTACTGGGGGTTCCGGGGCGGAGCCCCAGGTGCTCTTGAGTTTATTTGACTTTCAAGAGAAAGTGTCTCTAAGATATTAAGAGAGGTTATTTCTTAATGAAGTGAAAGGACTCTTGAAAATAAAATAGCCCTTACATTTCGTTTTAGAAATAAACTCTAATCCATCCCTTGATATTTAAATTCCCATGCAACGCTTCGAAATGTAAAAGAAGAATAAGAAAAATAAAGTTGAGATTCGACCTTTATGTCTAGACGTTGCATAATGCTCTTGAGTTTATTTGACTTTCAAGAGAAAGTGTCTCTAAGATATTAAGAGAGGTTATTTCTTAATGAAGTGAAAGGACTCTTGAAAATAAAATAGCCCTTACATTTCGTTTTAGAAATAAACTCTAATCCATCCCTTGATATCTAAATTGCACTGCTCCTACTGTGTGCTTTTTTCACACTCTCCCTGATCTATAAAAGGTGCTTTCTTTATTTGATCATCAACAGAAGCAATATGCTAGGCCACGAACTTTTCGAAGCGTGACCAGATTCAAAGTATGCTTAAATGGGGCTTTGATGTATGTTGAAAAACCAGGATTAAGATCCCATGCAACGCTTCGAAATGTAAAAGAAGAATAAGAAAAATAAAGTTGAGATTCGACCTTTATGTCTAGACGTTGCATAATGCAATTCGTATTGGTATTATATTCCATCTCAGAGTGATTATAGACGTTATTTTTAAGGATAATACAGTTTAAGCTGTCCGGGTTTTTGAAGATAATGCTTCAAAACAAATCAACCAAGCTGTTTATTTCTTTATTCATGGTCTGTTCCTACTGTTTATCTTTTTTCTTTACCAACCCTCGAAAACGAATCTATTATGCATTTCACAGAGGAAAGTTTGCACGGGAGAACTATATATGTAAATATAAACGAATTATTTATTGGGCTTATTTTGCTTTCTAATGGATCCGTACAATATGGCACAGCTTTAGGGGCCTGGCAGAGCCCCTACCGGGGGTCCGGGGCGGAGCCCCAGGTGCTCTTGAGTTTATTTGACTTTCAAGAGAAAGTGTCTCTAAGATATTAAGAGAGGTTATTTCTTAAATGAAGTGAAAGGACTCTTGAAAATAAAATAGCCCTTACATTTCGTTTTAGAAATAAACTCTAATCCATCCCTTGATATTTAAATTGCACTGTTCCTACTGTATGCTTTGTTCACACTCTCCCTGATCTATAAAAGGTGCTTTCTTTATTTGATCATCAACAGAAGCAATATGCTAGGCCACGAACTTTTCGAAGCGTGACCAGATTCAAAGTATGCTTAAATGGGGCTTTGATGTATGTTGAAAAACCAGGATTAAGATCCCATGCAACGCTTCGAAATGTAAAAGAAGAATAAGAAAAATAAAGTTGAGATTCGACCTTTATGTCTAGACGTTGTATAATGCAAATCGTATTGGTATTATATTCCATCTCAGAGTAATTATAGACGTTATTTTTAAGGAAAGTACAGTTTAAGCTGTCCGGGTTTTTGAAGATAATGCTTAAAAACAAATCAACCAAGCTGTTTATTTCTTTATTCATGGTCTGTTCCTACTGTTTATCTATTTTCATTGCCAACCCTCGAAAACGAATTTATTATGCATTTCACAGAGGAAAGTTTGCATGGGAGAACTATATATGTAAATATAAACGAATTATTTATTGGGCTTATTTTGCTTTCTAAAGGATCCGTACAATATGGCACAGCTTTAGGGGCCTGGCAGAGCCCCTACTGGGGGTTCCGGGGCGGAGCCCCAGGTGCTCTTGAGTTTATTTGACTTTCAATAGAAAGTATCTCTAAGATATTAAGAGAGGTTATTTCTTAAATGAAATGAAAGGACTCTTGAAAATAAAATAGCCCTTACATTTCGTTTTAGAAATAAACTCTAATCCATCCCTTGATATCTAAATTGCACTGCTCCTACAGTGTGCTTTTTTCACACTCTCCCTGATCTATAAAAGGTGCTTTCTTTATTTGATCATCAACAGAAGCAATATGCTAGGCCACGAACTTTTCGAAGAGTGACCAGATTCAAAGTATGCTTAAATGGGGGCTTTGATGTATGTTGAAAAACCAGGATTAAGATCCCATGCAACGCTTCGAAATGTAAAAGAAGAATAAGAAAAATAAAGTTGAGATTCGACCTTTATGTCTAGACGTTGCTTAATGCAATTCGTAATGGTATTATATTCCATCTCAGAGTAATTATAGACGTTATTTTTAAGGATAATACAGTTTAAGCTGTCCGGGTTCTTGAAGATAATGCTTAAAAACAAATCGTCAAAGCTTTTTATTTCTTTATGCTTCATGCATCTTAGAACGTACGTATAATATGGTCGACAATGACACGAGAACCATTTTCTTAAGACCCCGAAAATCCACTCGGATTCCACGCAGAAAGCTGAGGGATTTTCAATATAAAATGTTATATAATTTAATTTATACAAATAAGCATCTATATACTTTCAAACATGCAGTGAGTAATCTTTGCTCCTTTTGCAATAAACACGAAGAGACCTAT
This sequence comes from Strongylocentrotus droebachiensis, assembly GCA_035222895.1. Taxonomy (NCBI): domain Eukaryota; kingdom Metazoa; phylum Echinodermata; class Echinoidea; order Camarodonta; family Strongylocentrotidae; genus Strongylocentrotus; species Strongylocentrotus droebachiensis. The sequence continues at coordinate 17,395 of JAVYIG010017431.1, forward strand.
GAACATCTGTTGTTTACCTGTGAAAAGGTAGCAAATATTTGGAAGGACTGCGGAGACCTTTTTGCTTTATCAGCGTTAACAAATCTACATTCGTCTGGCAAGAAATTCATATCGGGATAAAAAAAAAACCAATGCGGGAGAAGAACAATTGTTAAATCACATTATTCTTTTAACAAAACATATGATTTTTAAATATAGTTCAACTGAAAATAGACCCCCGATTCCGCAAGAAATGAAAAAAAGGATTATACAAAATAGGCAACAAGAAAAGGAATTATTAAACGGGGGAGAGGGGCACTTTAACACTTCACTTCAGAAAATGGGACAACTTCCATAGTTAAGGACGGCGAGGCAAATACTTCTTTCTCAGACTCAAACATTTTTATATAATTTGGTCATAAGGAAAAGGAAGAGACAGGATTTCCAACAAATGTGTAGATGTGAATGCTCGGGGAGGGAGGGGGATTTGTTGAGCTTTAGAATGAAGGGGGAGGGGGATATGTACATTTGTATGTGTGTCTGAGTATGTGAGCGTGTGTGGTGTGTCTGTCTGTGCGTAAGGCTTTGATTTATAATATTCATTCAGTATAATTAATTTGAAAACATTATGTACTGTGTATTAAACTATCTTATGTATTTTTTGAGGGATGTACAATTTTCTTTATATTTGTGTATGTTATGTAACATATAGCTCCGATTAGTCTCATTTGACAACGCCCCCTATTGTCAGAGTCCAACCCCTAACATGTTAGCATAATGGACTTTTACCCCCCAAAACCCCCCCCCCCCTCCCCCCCCCCCCCAAAAAAAAAAAAAAAAAAAAAAATTGTTTAAACGAAAAGCACATCCACCCCGACGTACGTTGACACTAGCTCTTTCATTGGAACCCTCATGTCCCATTGACTTTTGAAAGTTCACCCACCGTAATTTGGTAAAAATAGGTCGCTAGCTCGCCATTGGCTATATAACACATGTGTAACAAGTCGAACTTTGGACGCAATTTACCACGTGATTGAAAGATTATAGGTCAAGCACACGAAGGATAAGCAGCATGAATTATTATAGATCAGTTATGATCGGTTCATTATGTCCATTTCAACCAACCCCCTACCGTAATTTTGCCATTTAGTTTTAGCAAGCATTTTGCCGAGGTAAGCAAAAACATGAATATTCATGATCGCCATGGACTATTCGATTATTTACAGAGGGGTGCAACCACATCAAAATCCCCTACTTTAAGTCAAGTATTTCATTGTATAATGTAGTTTAGTAGGTTTATTTTAATAACTGTTTAATTATCAGATATCAATGTTAGTTTAAAGATGGAAAATGTTCTTGTATTTTATATTTAGCAAAGCAATCTCACATACAAAATCATTACCAAGTGTCGTCTAATCCGCCGATTGCCGTCTGCTATATACGTCCAGCGAGCGAAAATGAGACAACCGGAGCAATATGATCAATGAAGCTGTATGTTTTTTTAATATTTTGTACTGAATGAATAAAAAATGCAAAAAATAAATAAATAATAATAATCAAATTCTCTGACCCCGAAAAAACCCCATAAATGTATAAACTTTTATCATACTAGCCAATTTCCTTTTGTAACTACACTTGACATGTAACTCAAATGGCGGCCATTTTGGATTTGACCAATATTACTAGTATGACAGCCCCATGGTCATCTCAAATCAATGAAAGAACATTATAATCAGATTCTCTAATCCCCAAAACTCCATAATTATATAAACTATTATCATACAAGCACTTTTTCTTTTGGAACTAGGCTTGACCTTTAAGTCAGATGGCGGCCATTTTGGATTTGCCCAATATGGCATACCCAGAGGGCGCCCTTCTTGGCGTCCGGCAGAAATCGTAATATTATGGTGTAACCTACCTCTGGGCCAAATTTGGTGCTTTTAGAAGAATCTGCACCAAACATCCCCTATATTTAGCCCTAACAGCCCCCACTATAAGGCCGCTTGCGGAAGGTAATAAGGAAATTAATAAAAGTGTCTTTCTGAAACATAAGAGGGAAGAGAAAGGCACTTATAAAGTGAGAGCGCACAGTCAAAAATAATAAGTGTGAAGGCAAATAGAAGCTAGGTACTTACAACACTAATAGCTAGGTACTTACAACACTAATAGCCAAAAACAAGTGAGGAAAGTCCCTCGTTCTTCAGGAAATATAGGATTCATAAATGTTGGCAGAGTTGTGCGCAAATAAATGTAGAATTATAAACATAAATTAAAACTAAATCAAGACATAGAAATCATAGCCTCGGGTACATTCAATGGTAAATAATTATATAGAATTATTAAGAAAATATACAAAAGAATTGTATGATCCTTGTTCGTTGTTTTTGTAAGATAAAAATATTAACAAGGGAGATAAATTCATGGCAGTACTATCTTTTGCCTAATTATGACGTAATTTAAATTATTAGCATGATAAACTGTTAAAATATTATACATTTGTTGCGGAATTTATGATTTAAAAAAAAAATGAAAATCGAAAATTGCTAAGACTAATATTAGGAACACATTACAAGTGACAACAATTTAATAAATTATGGACGGCACGCGCTTGTGTCCGCGCGGGAATTGTATTGAAATGTTCAACAAGGTCTGAAACGTGTAGTAAATATGGGCTATGATAAACAAAATGGAGCCTAGATAACGTCATCTATCAGTAAAAAAAAAAATAAAAAAAAAAAAATCCCTTCGTTTAAAGGTCAATGACTTTGCATATGCAGGGGCGGATCTAGCTTTTTGCTAAGGGGGGGGTTTGACCAAAATAATGACGATGCGGAGCATCGTCCACGAGCCGCGAAGCGGCGAGCCGATTTTTTGGGGGGTGTTTATTTGAACCCCGTAAGTTACACTGTCTTCCAAACACGCCAAAAAATGCCAAACCGGAGCCTGACCGCGATGTTACCAAGGGCAACTACGCTTTACCGGCAGAAACGCCAAGCCCCAAACATTCCAAAACGAAGTGTGATCTTTTGGCGTGTTTTGGCGTGTTTGGCAAGTATAAACGCTCGCAGTTGTAACATCGCGATGTTAGGTCAAGTGACTTTAGGAGCGGGGCTAGATGTCGTCCTTTTGAAGAAAATGATAGAACGATTAATACAAAGAATAACATAAGAGAAGGTGATAGAAGGAAGAAACAAAGAATAACATAAGGAAAGACAGAAAGAGAAAGTGATAGAAGGAAGAAACAAAGAATAACATGAGGAAAGACAGAAAGAGAACGTGATAGAAGGAAGAAACAAAGAATAACATAAGGAAAGACAGAAAGAGAAAGTAATAGAAGGAAGAAACAAAGAATAACATAAGGAAAGAAAGAAAGAGATAGAAGGACGAAATAAAGAATAACATAAGGAAAGACAGAAAGAGAAGGTGATAGAAGGAAGAAACAAAGAATAACATAAGGAAAGACAGAAAGAGAAGGTGATAGATGGAAGAAACAAATAACATAAGGAAAGACAGAAAGAGAAAGTGATAGAAGGAAGAAATAAAGAATAACATAAGGAAAGACAGAAAGAGAACGTGGTAGAAGGAAGAAACAAAGAATAACATAAGGAAAGACAGAAGGTGAAAGAAGGAAGAAACAAAGAATAACATAAGGAAAGACAGAAAGAGAAAGTGATAGATGGAAGAAACAAATAACATAAGGAAAGACAGAAAGAGAAAGTGATAGAAGGAAGAAATAAAGAATAACATAAGGAAAGACAGAAAGAGAACGTGGTAGAAGGAAGAAACAAAGAATAACATAAGACAAGGTGATAGAAGGAAGAAACAAAGAATAACATAAGGAAAGACAGAAAGAGAAAGTGATAGAAGGAAGAAATAAAGAATAACATAAGGAAAGACAGAAAGAGAAAGTGATAGAAATTAAAAACAAAGAATAACATAAAAGAAGGTAAAAGAAGAAAGAAACAAAGAATAATATAAAGAGAAAGTGATAGAATGATAAAAACAGAGAATAACATAAGAGAAGGTGATAAAAAGAAAAAACAAAGAATAACATAAAAGAAGGTAAAAGAAGGAAGAAACAAAGAATAAGATATGGAAAGATAGAAAGAAAAAAATGATAAAGAATATAGAGTAATAATAGCTTTTGCATCGGAGTGCTGCGCATGCGCATTACCAACTGAAACACGCCAAAATATCATTGAGCTTTTCAGTCGGTGATGTTTCAGCACAAGTGTAAACGGGTGCGCGAAACATCGCGATGTTAGGAAATGAGGTATTTGACAGTATATTTCCTGGCATCTATTAACACAATGGAGACCATAAAAAGCAGTGCATGATAACGTCTTTTTAAATCAAGTAACAGTTTAATACACAGTTATATCCAGAGTTATCATGTGTTTGGTTAAGTTACCAGATGAGTCGAATATCTTCTCACAATATTTGCACTTGAAAGAGTTTCTCTCCAGCGTGCGTTCTTTTTTTCTTTTTTTTCTTCTTTTTTCTTCCTTTTTTTTTCTTTTTTTTTCCGGCCGCCCAAGGGGGGGGGGGTTTAAACCCCCTAACCCCCCCCCCCCCGTAGATCCGCGCCTGATATGCCACATGCAATGCAAGTCTGCAGGGTCATTCACCATGCCATTCGTGAAATATCCACGTAACAAAATTTATAAAGAAAGAATAGAAAAAAGAGAGATTCTGACAAAATCAATAGGTGATCTGCCGCGAAAAGAGATGTTGACGTAATCAATAGGTGTTCTGCTATATGCTTCACGGCAGATTACCTTTAATTTTTTTTTGACGAAATCAATAGGTGCTCTACCACGCTTCGCGGCAGATCACCTAAGAATAAATAACGTGGTTATGGCTAGGGTCTTATTGGGAAAGTTGCAGATAATGGGTATTAACAAGGCAGGTTTAGAGTGGTTCAGATTCTACTTGTCTAATCGACACCAAGTAGTGGCCATACATGATATTCGTTCCAAACTAATGCCTATAATGTGCAGTGTTCCTCAGGTGTTCCTTAACTCAGTGCTCTGGTCCAAGAACTCATGTTGGCTACATCGATTTTTTTTTTTAAGTCAGTTTTCTTGAAGTTAATCAAAGTTCAAATCAACTCGTATTGTATCACGTGCATAAAATATATCATACTTGGTCGAACCATTATATTCGACTCAATTTCGATCTTGTTACTGACTTACATAATTATAATACAAGAAATAGCCGATTCAACTGTAACTTATCAGAAAGAGTAGGTAGTGTTGAAAATTCGTTTATTACATTGCCATAAAACATTGGTGTTCCCTTCCTAATGATATAAAGGAAATAGAAAACTTTGCTAATTTTCAGAGGAAATTAAAGGAATACCTATCACTTGAAAATCAAAGGAGAGAAGCGAATGACATGTTGAAAAACAAGATTGAAATAGCCTGAATAAAGAACTCTTTTCTTTCCTCTGCCAGGTTCATACTTGTTAAATGTGTATATACATATGTTATGTACGTTTTAGAAATTCAACATACAGTATTCATCATTATTTTCCTATTCTTACTCCTCCCCCTCCCCCTCTTTTATGGATACTTATTGTACTTATTATCATTTCTATCATTATTATGTTAATGTTCTTATTATCATCATCATCGTCTTTAATAATTTTGTTCTTATCTATCTGTATATAATTCGATTTTAACTTATTAATTGTGTACGTGTATGTCGGAGACCCGACTGAAAATGAGCCCTCGAGCTTTCGTGGGTGACTTTTCAAGCTGACTTTATTTTGATCTGTTATTCTTTTTATGTTGTTGTATGGTGGAGGCTTGGCGAAAAAAATCAATCAATCATTTGTGGCATTGTTGAATGAAAATACGCTTAACCCTACGAACCTGTATAAAAGGCTTAGCATCGCAGAAACAAAATCATTATACCCTGGGCGGTTGAACGGTGTGCAAAGCAGTTAGCAAAGTTCGAGAACGACGATGCTGATTTTCGCAATTTTGACTGCCTTTTTGGCGAGTGGGATGGCTAAAAATGCTACGTTTCACAAAGTTGCTGAACCGATAGACGACCACTACATCATTGTAATGAAGGTGAGGGTAGCAAACATTATTAGCATATTTATTTGTATAATAACGTACCACAACTCCTCAGACAAGCGAGAGAAAAAAGGAAAAATAAGAAGACAAAAATAAGGGGAAAATAAGGAGTTGGCAGGTTCAGACTTTTTCCTACTGGAAGAACAACTCATTACATTTTCGCTTTAACAGAGTTTGCAAAACATACACCCCCTCCCCGAAAAAGGCGCTTTAAATTTGCCTAATTTTCCGCCGAAGAAAAAACATCAGTAGGAGTGTCACGCCCTTTACTCCTTAGACACCGTTCCAGGCCATCGGCACTGTAGCGATCATAAAGGGGCAAAATTCAGCCTCTAGGGATTCAACTCTGACGAAAAACACCGCTATGAGTATATGTGCACCCCCTACGGTTTTTTTTTTAATAATTAAACCTCTTCTTTGACTCTATGTTCATACACTGTGCTTCTTTGTATTTTTAAAGGGTAGGATTTTTAAAGATCGGGCATTTTAAACAGTGTTCCACAATACACATTTTGGCTGTTATTGTGCCGTTAGCACTGGCGGGTCTGGGGGTGTTTCACAATGCACTCTTTCAATGACAAGTTACAAATATCAGTGACAAATCTGTTGATAACCAATCAGAAGCAAAGATTTCACTAGCTTATAACAAAAACTGTCATTTGTCACTTATAACGACAAGTTTTGTGGGAAAAACGCAGGGTTTCAAAGGTCGGAGGGGTGCACGCCGCGCCAACAAGCGGCTCGAAGGTTGAAAGGTGAAGAAAAAAATTTGTTTTTTTCAAAATTATTTTTAGGTTAACGTGGTAAAGTATCGTAAGAAATATATATACCCTGAAAAGTGAGGGTGACCTTGTATTCGATATATGGCAGGTAAAAAACACATTGTGGAGCGCAACCTTATGTCACACGTTCGTTTAGCAACATTTCTTTGTACAGTACACGTACAGCCCTTCAGCATCATGTTGATTCCATAACCTCACATTGTACGCTACATGATTTCGCATGGTTTCATTCAATCGCATAACGAGAAATCAACTTTGTCTGATGACGATAGAGATAGAGAGGGGGTGCGTAGTCGAGTGTGTATGGCTCGGGGTTCAATTTCATTTTTTTTATCAAGTTGATACTGATGAATTATCTGCCATGTGACGCTACATACAATCACAATGTCGTTCGTTGACATCAAAACATTCAAATAGCATTGAAGAGACGACGAACAAATATGACCGACAGTTCACTCCGAGGGACTTGGTAACGCCACCGCAGTCACGGACCGGTGTTTTTGGCACGATATGAGTTAACAAAGGGAACCGTAGCGCATTTCCTATGTTTTTTTACCAGGGCAAATTAAAGGTAAAGACCAATAATGGTCATGCGATTGCATTGTGAAAGAAACGTTGTGGAATCGATGAGAAAATGTTGATCATCTAGCATCTAGCATCTGCAAGGTTCTGGAATCATCAAAATGATAAGAAATTTGGCCCATTCTTCGTAAAGTTACAAGCACTATACACAGAAAGATGTATATGGGACTACCCTATATCTCTCAAACGACCATGAGAGAAACAAATTTACCAAATATATGAACTAGTAGGCGGTTTCCCGGCAAATTTTTTATCATCATGTATTAGTCAAAACATATTCTTTCACATGATTGGTAATGAGAGCTTCCATTTAATTTTTTGAAATTGGGGCGTTTCCAATACTGGTCTTTACCTTTAAGCCACTGTTGGAAAACCTTACCGCCAAGATTGTTTTGCATAAACAAGCTCATAAAAGGCGGAGCTAATCCCCGCCCCTCTCAGACCTTGGTGGGCGTGGGATTATCTCATGTATCCCATTATCTCATTGTATCTAGACTTTGAAGAACAGCTTCTTTACGCCTTAACGCATTTCATACGTCAAAAGGCTCTGTGCTTAATCTTCCAAACAGAGTGATTTTAGCTTTATCTCATGCGTCTAGACTAGTGATGAAAGCTTCTTAGCACATTTCAAACGTGAAAAGGCATTATTGTCATCAAACTATTCAAATAGCATTGAAGATGCGATGAGATTAAAGGGATTGGGTATCTTTGTCTCAGATTTTAAACAAAATCCTGGATTTAGCTTATGCTGCACTAATAATTACAAACCTCTATAGGTCGACAGTCAGGATTCTCATGACTTTTACAAGCCGATCACTTGTCTGATTATCAAGATGTTTATGATCAGAATTCGAAATTTCAAAAAACGTTTTCCCAACTATTTATATAACAACAGTATATGAGTTAACAAAGGGAACGAGCGCATTACCTATGTTTTTTACCAGGGCAAATTAAGCCACTGTTGGAAAACCTTACCGCCAAGATTGTTTTGCACAAACAAGCTTATAAAAGGCGGAGCTAATCCCCCTCCCAGACCTTGGTGGGTGTGGGATTATCTCATGTATCTCATTATCTCATTGTATCTAGACTTTGAAGCAAAGCTTCTTTACGCCTTAACGCATTTCATACGTCGAAAGGCTCTCTGCTTAATCTTCCAAACAGAGTGATTTTAACTTTTCTAATAAGACATACTGTCTTAACCCTTTCGAAAAGTGTCCCTTTTCCTCTCATCATTAAACGTCCCCTAATGTCAAGTGACTATTAGAGCAATTTCCCCCAAAGCTCGCTCGCTACTATCGTTCGTAGTTATAGCCTAGATGTTATAATTATATAACTTATCCAAGGTATTTTTAGTCTTCCGTTATGAGAATGTATTGGGTGTTTCCTCTTTATAAGATCTAATTTTTCGCACTGCGACCCCACAAATCTTACA